>JAWPHD010020416.1:0-31838 GCA_037043455.1 Cyrtodaria siliqua | reverse complement strand
ATCCAACGCTCTTGATAGATTTTTCGTGGAGTGTTGGTGACGACCTATGTGGAAATGACCAATTCCCCTTATTTCTTGAAAATATCGGCCCTCCACTTCTCGAAAGAAACTTCGCAAAGCTGATTGGGATACGTTTCAATCTCTTTGCGAGGAACAATTAAAGCCTTCCGTTTTCGAGGATGTCGAAGACTCAACTGCTCTTTTTACCAAAACCCTTCATGATCTATTCCAAAAACCTCGGCAAATCCAAAACGCTCACATAAACCATGGTACGATGATGACTGCAAAAAGGCAGTCAGCGATCGTAAAGCTGCATTGAATGCTTTTGATTTGCGGCCAACACAAAATAATTTAGAGACTTTTAGAGTTTTTCGTGCGAAAGCCCGTCGCACTATTAAGGATAGTTAGAGGAAATGCTGGAGATCTTATGTCTCTAGCTGAACTCTCGCTCATCTCTTAAGAAGACGTGGGACATGGTCCGGAAAATAAAAGGTAAAGGTAATTCTAGTTGTGTAAATCACCTTAAAACTGATAATGATGATATTACATCTGTCAAAGATATTACAAACACTTTGGCAGAAACTTTTTCTAAAAACTCTTCTTCTGAAAATTGTCAACCAAATTGTCTAAAATGTAAGAAACTAAAAGAACAGAAGAAGCTGAATTTCAAGTCGAAAAATTTGGAGAAGATACAATAAACTGTTTACTCTCAAAGAACTTCGAGAATCCCTTAAAAAGGCTCATGATACATCAGCTGGTCCTGATGATATCCATTATCAATTATTAAAACATTTACCTGAACCCTGTCTCTCTACACTTCTTGATATATTTAATAAGGTTTGGGTGACCGGAAACTTCCCCGATTCTTGGCGGGAAGCAATCGTTATTCCAGTCCCCAAACCTGGAAAGGATCATACGGACCCAATACATTATTGCCATATTGCTTTAACGAGTTGTATATGTAAAACCATGGAACGAATGATTAATGAGATACTCGTTTGGTACCTGGAATCCAACAAGCTGATAACAAAGTATCAAAATGGATTCCGGCGAAACGAGGCACAGCAAACAATCTCATTCGATTTTAATCATTTATTAGGGAAGCTTTCGTAAAGAAAGAACATCTAGTCGCTGTATTTTTTGACCTTGGAGAAAGCTTATGATACTGCATGGAAGTACGGTATCATGACCTGATCTTTATGACCTTGGTCTTAGAGGCCGATTACCAATTTTTTATAGAGAATTTCTCTAGAGGATAGACAGTTTCGTATACGAATGGGTTCAACCCTCTCTGACATTCATGAACAGGAGATGGGTGTGCCACAGGGCAGCATACTCTCTGTCACCCTTTTTAGTATAAACAAGAACAGTATAGTTAAATGCATCAATCCTGGTCGTGGATTGCTCTCTATATGTTGACGACTTTGTTATATGTTATCGCTGCAAAAAACATGAACACTATTGAGAGAAATATAAAAAGATCGGACAGGGGAAAGTAGCATTTCAAGGAGGACAGTTAACCACAAAACACAGAAACAAACACGCAAACAGACAAACAAGACGGCAAAAAGCAATAATAAATGCAAACGACTTCAACAATGTCTGAATAAACTTCAGACCTGGTCGGATGAAAATGGTTTTAAATTTTTTAAATCTAAAACTAATTGTATGCACTTTAACATCATGAAGACCCTCATCTAACACTGGATGGGTCACCAATACCAGTAGTGGATGAAACAAAATTCCTTGGTCTTATTTTCGACCGTAAATTAACGTTTATACCACACCTTAAATACTTGAAGGCCAAGTGCCTTAAAGCCCTTAATTTACTTAAAGTTGTTGCAACCACTAATTGGGGAGCAGATCGTAAAGTATTTTTACAACTTTATAGATCTCTTATCAGATCCAAGCTGGACTACGGCTCAATAGTATATGGATCGACTCGCAAGTCATACTTGCAGATGCTCGATCCTATACATAATCAAGGATTACGACTCGCCTGAGGTGACTTTCGTATATCACCAGCCGAAAGTCTATATGTTGAAGCTAATGAACCATCACTGTCTCATAGACGGGACAAATTAGCCCTTCAATATTTCATTAAATTAAAATCTAACCCTTCAAACTCAACTTTCGATAACGTTTTTAATCCTAGTTATGAAACTCTTTTTTATCGAAAACTGAAGGCCATTAGACCATTTGTCTTCGTATTAAACCATAATTAAGAGACACTGAAATCGACCTAAATTTGATTGCCAAGTACAAAGTCTTTGTAATAGAAACAAATCCAGTACACTACCTACTGTCTTTCAAAGCAAATTTAATGAAATTAAATCGAAATACAGTAACTTTCAACATATATACACAGATGGTTCTAAAGATGGAGATAAGGTAGCTGTAGCAGCTGTTGTTCACAAACACAGCATAAAGAGCCGCCTGCCTGACAAGGCCTCTATCTTTTCAGCTGAACTTAAGGCAATTGAACTTGCCTTAAATTATATTCAAGAATATGATGATGACCATTTTGTAATATTTTCTGATTCCCTTTCATCTCTTCAAGCACTGGATAATATGAAACATGATAACCCAGTTGTGCTTCAGCTTATAGAAAAGTACAATTCTCTTATAGTTGATAATGTTATTATTTTCTGCTGGCTTCCAAGCCATGTAAGAATACGTGGTAATGATAGAGCTGATTGTGCTGCTAAAGCAGCGTTAGATTTACATATATCTAATGCTAAATTACCTTACACTGATTTTAAAAGTTGTATTAACACATTTATTCGTAACTCTTGGCAAGCCGCTTGGGATTTGTCAGTTAACAATAAACTCCATTCAGTTAAGCCGTTACTTGGAGAATGGCGTTCTTCTAGTAGACCCATTCGTCGAGAAGAAGTTGTCCTAGCCCGTTGCATGATAGGGCATACACGTTATACTCATTCATATTTATTACAAGCTGAGCAATTACCAGAATGTATACCCTGCTTTGCACCGTTAACGGTCAAACAGATTAGATCATGGCGGGGATTTCTTTATTTACACTGTCCTGTTTTAATGGGATGACAGTAGGGTAAGTGTGAGGTTTGGTCCACCCTAGAACCGGTTTAAACCCCCCAGTGGCCTACTTTGCCACTGACCGTTCCAAGGCGGTAGCCCTATTGTCAACCCTTTTGTGTTTGTGATATGTCGTTTGCATTTATTATTGCTTTTGCCTTCTTGTTTGTCTGTTTGCGTGTTTGTTTCTGTGTTTTGTGGTTGACTGTCCTCCTTGAATGCTACTTTCCCTGTCCGATCTTTTTATATTTCTTTTGTTGGAATGTGTAGACTTTGATCCTATGCGTCAAAGGTACTACAATGTTAATACTATGAAAGAGTTATTTGATACTATAGATTTTAGTCTTGTTTTAGATTTCCTAAAAGAAATCAGACTATATAATGCATTATAATGTGTTCTTATATATATTTACTTGTGTGTATACCCATTGACGGGCATTTGTTGATTTACATATAGAGTTTATATTACTACCATATCATCCCTTATTTTTTAATAGTTTTATCTTTATATATTTACCTTAATTTTTAATTACTACTTAATTTCTTCATCTTTCGTCGGTTGTTGCGCACAATATGACCTATTTATGTGTCGACGTGCCGTAACACACCATTCATTCATTAAAAAATAATAAAAGCGTGTAGTGGTGACATGATATTAAATGAATTTCTCAAAGCAACGTAGGATCAATTATTAGATGCATACACACAACTTTTTAATATTTTCTTTGACACTGGTCCTATCCCTGAGAAATGGACAGAATGCTACATTTTTCCATTTTATAAAAAGAAGGGTGATAAAGCAAATTCTGATAATTATAGAGGCATTCTTGGTGAGGAACAAGCCGGTTTTAGGAAGCTGATCATGTATTTAATTTGAAATGTCTTATTGATTTATACTTATGTAAGAAAAAGAAGCTGTACTGTGCTTTTATTGATTACAAAAAAAGCTACTCTATCAATAGATACAATTGATACAACTTTTGCTAACTTACATTGACGATAAACTTTTAATTGTTATAAAAAAATATGTATCAACAAGCGAAATCATGGGGAAGGGGGCGGGGAGGGGCTTGAAATCTTGATCTGCGGTTTAGATTACGGTCCATTTTCAGAACATGTTAGTTGTTATATCCAATGATGAACAACTGTGTACCCACAAGCACTCCCCTCCCTGTATCAACCCTTGTACTTGGCATAGTGGTAACATCACACTTTTGGGCTAAACCATGAAAGTCTATGAACTTACCCATTTATAATATAAATAATATCTTTATTTCAAGAGGATAACATATTTGGCTAACAAGCCAGTCTAACATAAGGTCCTCAGGCAAAATGGAATATATTTACAGTTTATACAAACATGACTAAAACAATGGTACAAAAATAATAAAATGAATAAAATATGTCTAGAAACTTCGTGATTTCAATGAAAAGATAGTATTTGAGATGCATTGATTAAGACTGATTCAACCTTTAGGTGGTGTATACAGTATAAAACGTATGTTTTTACAATATAAATATAAAATTTTAAGAATTACAAATTTTAAAACTTATTGTCAAGTAAGTGAACTTTGTATACGTGCATATACTGAGATTGACGCAGGTAATACATTGGTAATCAAGTTGTCAAATTGCATATTAACAACACAATCAATACTGCTGTAAGATGATCGTAACAATAAAACGTGATGGCATATGCAAGTGATATTTTCTAATTGAAATATCATACCTAAATTATTTTTTCAGCAAGCAGACAAGGACAAGCATAACTAAAGATTAAAGCCAGCACATGGAGTTCCATCCTCCAAATATGGAAAGATCGCATATTAAACAAGAGCTGTCGAAAGGACAGCATGCTCCACTATTCAAAGTCGATTTTAAACAAGGCACACTCCTGTCTCACCAACCATGGTGCCAGTTCATTCACAGGATCAAGACTTAATTGTGGAGGCTATGTGGTGGTGAAGGGAGGGGGTAGGTGGTGCGGGGAGGGGGTGGTCGGTAAACATATATACCAAATATCAAAGCAATACCTTCAATACCCCAGAAAGAATATGAACTTTTAAGAGGTTGGGGGAGGGAAAGTGAAGTGTTACTATTAAAATAGGAAGAAAACAGAAATAATACAATATTTTCCTTGGGGTGTGTGTGGGGGAAGGGGGGCGGGGGTCTAAGGTGGAGAGTGTGTGTTGGGTGGTGGAGGGGTGGGGGAGTTGGAAGAGAACAGGGTGCAGACATGGTAACTGAAGAGAAACCAAAAAGAATAGAACAAATATTTGTCTATTTATCTGGGGTGGTGGTGGTGGTGTTGGTGTAGGAGTGGGGAAGGTGTGGGGTTTATCCTAATGAATTTTACAGGTTTGCCATTGTTATTTGATGTATGCAGTGAATTTGACTTTTGTAATAATAGACTGGCTAAAATGAAATAAAAAGTTATGAAACATGTGTCTGTACGTGTCCTTGATGACTCTGATGAAATTTGTCGAACTCCTTTGACAGAGATACCAGTATATGGCTAGTGGGTATTGAAATAAATGGACTTGCCAACAAATAAAATAAAAGAAATTCTATGTCAAAAAGGGGCTACACCTTTTCTAAAATGCAATGCAGAAAATATTTATCCAGAAAAAGGGCCATAATTTTGCTTAAATGCAATAGTGTTATGGAACATGTGTATACTAGCATCCACGCTTTACTGAATTAATTGTATTAATAATTAACAATCACCTATTGAAATATAAGGACTTGCCTAAAAACTTTAACCAGAATTTTGAAGTCGAACAAGGGACATAACGCTGCTTAAATGAGTAGATCTACAAGAGCTCTTCTTTTTCTACGAATAGTAAAACTTAACAAAAAAAAATGGCTTTGAAGTTGAAGAAAAAGAATCTGGCCAGTGTACAAGACGAAAATAAAAAATCCCGGGTAAAAAAGAAATGAAACAAAAAAATCAAACCAGAAATCAAAATGATCGGTCCCTTAGTGCAGGTAAAAAAATCGTGTTACCTTTAGTGCAGCAGTCGTTACCTTTAGTAAAGACTTTTTGTTACCTTTAGTGTAGGTTGTTACCTTTAGTGTAGGCTGTTAACTTTAGTCCAACAGGGTTGCCTTTAGTGCAGTTTGTTACCTTTAGCGCCGTTGTTACCTTTAGGGTTGCAACAGACGTGTTTAAGAATAAACAGTGCCAGTATGTTCGCAAATTTAGGGGGTGGAGTGGAGGTGGGGTCTCAAACTTTTTTTATATATATCGATCAGTTACCGTCAGAGAGAAGATTTTGCTTACTATTCGTTTGATGGCTAAGAAAAAATAACGAAATAAAGCATAACTAAAGAATTGATATAATGAATAAGAATTTAATTAATTGATTGATTAGAATAGACTATTTTCAAGTCAACAAAAACTTATGGTGCAAAGAAAACGAAATTAAACAGGTAAATACAAAATGAAAAACACAACATAACTTAATTCATGTATTAAATCAGGGACGTATAATACTTTAGGCCCCTGATAACTTAATTATATGTATTAAACACTGCTTCATATATATAATTTATTTCGAAATAAAACGTAACAAAACATGATTTAGCATACGATAAAACTGAACATGTATATTGTAGCATTATAGAGTATGCACAAGAGTTATAAATAACAGGCTAACTATCGGCTGAGGATTATTATATTTATATTGAAGCACAAGCTTGTTTTCTAAAATATGAGGGAACTATCAATAAAATATTTGCTCTTCATCGTTTGATAAATCATATATTGAATGAAACCCAAAAAAGTAATATGTAAACATAGATGTACAAGTCAAACATGAAATGTAGCATTCAAGGACCAAAGTCAATCAAAAACACGCACAGAAACAAAAATAATTACAAAGATGCTTAAAATGCAAGATATGACGTCACAAACATAAAAGGGTTGGCAACTGAGCTACCGTCTTGGAACGGTCAGTGGCGAAAAGGCCGCGCGGGGTTTAAACCAGGTTCCTATAGTGCACCAAACCTCATTCCTAGTGAGCGAACTGTAAATGGGTCAACCACTAAACATGCATTGTAAAATGATAAGGTCATAACCTATTTTGATAAGCAAGTTTCGTCGTAATATCCCATTCATGACAAAGGTTTTTTAGCGGTAATCATTTTTCTATTTCTAGTATCAACAACATTGACTTTGACTGACCCCTGTGACCTCAAATGCAATCCCAAGCTTCCTTTCCATGTTTGCTACCTACACAGCAAGTTTCGTTACAATAACTCAATCCTAACAAACGTAATTGTGCGGGAACCATTTCCTATTTTAGTAACAGCTACCTTGAAATTGACCTCAGTAACCTCAAATGCAGTCCGAAGCTTTCTTTCTATATAGGCTACATATACAGCAAGTTTCATCGCAATATAACATTCCTAACTAAAGTTATTGAGCGGAAACCATGATTTTTACACCGCCCGCTCGCCAAACGACATTCGTCAATAATATAACCAGTTTTGTTTTACAAAGGAAAACCACTAAACATATTTCATTAATTTATTTAAACAACGAATTGTAAATATGTGTTTATACAAAATCGTTATACTGAATGATCGTCTTCCTTTAGAGCACAGACAGAATAACATCAGAATTCAGGTTTAAATATTAGATTTACAGAACATAAAGAAAATTAGAACTTGTTTTTACAAAACTAAGAGACTCTTGCGATAGGTTAGAAATTAAATCTGCCCAAATAAAATACCATGATCCAAAAGAAAATGCCCTCTGTGTAATACACTAGAAGACGAATGTGTATTGGAATGTCCATTATATTACGATATAAGAAAAGAATATGTTAACAAATACTTTTGGAACGGCCTTTATTGAACTTATGACCACAAAAAACAAGAATATATTAAAGAAACTCAGAGTTTTAATAGAGAAGACATGGTTTATAAATAAGTATCTCCATTTTTGTCCTGAAGCATACATATGTATTTATCATTATTTAGGATTATTACTTTAAAGCATAAATTATAAACTCAGAGTTTTAATAGAGAAGACATGGTTTATAAATAAGTATCTCCATTTTTGTCCTGAAGCATACATATGTATTTATCATTATTTAGGATTATTACTTTAAAGCATAAATTAGTATATACACTCAAGAGATATGAAAACGCAACACGGGAATTTCCGCTATATATTGTATATACTGCACACTTAATTGCACATAATATTCCAAAGAAATCCCAAGATGTTTTGTAAAAAAAACGTTGCAGTTAATTAGAGAAAGGACACAACTGTGATGTTGTAGACGTTTTAACCACACTACACCTTGTAACAAGAACTTCATAAATGTTGAAGTTGCTCTTTGAAAAACTGAGCTAGTTCAGTACTGTATTTAACGTAAATAGTTTGCAAAGTTTGCATCTAAGTTTGCTCACATGCTTGAGCCAAACACGTATTCTGTCAATAATGAAACTTGGAAGAAATACTATTTGCTGTATTATTTGTTGTTTCAGTATTTTTTCCAAAAGGAAAGGTCTTACGTAGCCATGTGTCATTCGATTAAAAGCAGCATATTGTACATACAATATATAGCGGAAATTCCCGTGTTGCGTTTTCATATCTCTTGAGTGTACTGAATATAATAGTCCTCTTGCCGCTGCAGGTTCGAATCCCACTGTGAGCTCGACCTATAAGAGAGAAAGTGTCCATTCTTACGGATGGCGGGAGGTGTACAGTACTGGTTCTACCCAGGAAATGTGGGTGGTCTGCCTCCACCACAAAAAATCGACCGTCATATATAACCTTACATGTGTTGAAAATGACGTAAAACACCATATATATGTACAAACAAACAAAACAAACAAACAATATTGTAAAATACTAATTAACTAGTAACATATACAGATGATATCGAAACTCTCTTACAAATTATTCTAATTGTCATTAACTTAAATTTCATATCTATGTTTATATGTATGTATGGTATGCATGTGCACTGTTGGTATGTGCATTTTGCATTAAGTTTGAATAAAAAACTGTCTTATATGTATCTACATAAGTTATATATATGCTAAATCATGTTTTGTAACGTTTAATTTCAAAATAAATTATAACTTTTTATGTTATGTTAATAGCCCTTAATATAACATATACTGACGAGCAATGAAAACGCACCAGTGGATTTTATGGGTGTTAAATTATATTGCTAAAGTAATTTACAACAAGAAGTGACTATTTTACAACAATAAGTGAATATTTCGAAATTTAAGGATATTAATTAACAGTTGCAAACACTGATTGTCTCAAAAATCTTAAACATGGTGTAGAGTAATCAATTAAAGTTACATCGGTAAAAAACAAGGCACACATCTTAATACCGGGTATGTCCAACCGTGTTATCGTTCCTAGGAAATCATCCCGACGTCACATTATTCGGCATTCTAACAAGATAAAGTCAGGCCAAATAAAATATTTTCAGCGGGTTTATATTGTCTCAGATCAAAACCTGGTGGGCGGGACTTGAAGACCATCGATACCAAGGTCCAACCACCAGGTTTTGATCTCGCACAATATAAACCCGCTGAAAATATTTTATTTTTTATCTGACATGGATTTTTATGTATACACATATTTTCGAGAGATTGAACATAACACAAACACATTCTCACAACTTACACTATACGTCCATCTCTCTCAGCCCGGTGCATATTTATTACAAGGTGAGCAATTACCAGAATGTATACCCTGCTTTGCACCGTTAACGGTCAAACACATCTTACTGGAATGTGTAGACTTTGATCCTGTGCGTCAAAGGTACTACAATGTTAATACTATGAAAGAGTTATTTGATACTGTAGATTTTAGACTTGTTTTAGATTTCCTAAAAGAGATCAGACTATATAAATCATTATAATGTGTTCTTATATATATTTACTTGTTTATATACCCGTTGACGGGCATTTATATACCCGTTGACGGGCATTTGTTGATTTACATACATAGTTTATATTACACCTTATCATCCCTTACTTTTTAATAGTTTTATCTTTATATATTTACATTAATTTTTAATTAATACTTCATTTCTTCATGTTTCATCAATTTTTGCCCACAATATGACCTATTTATGTGTCGACGTGCCGTAAAACACCATTCATTCATTCAGTACGTCCATCTCTCAGCACCAAACGAATTAATCGTTTAAAATGACGTTCTAACGGTTGAATGACGTGACGTCAGAGGTTTATATAGCTTTTTAAAAAAAAATCCTCAATAGCCAATCATCAATTTCAGTATTTTCATAAACCATGTTAGATCTAGCGTTACAAGTGACGTTACTTTGTTGAAATGATGATTTCCTAGGAACACCTAAAACAGTTGGGCATGGTCAGATATTAATATGCATGCGTGACTTGTTTTTTACCCATGTGACTTTAATTGGTTTACGAATTTTGAGACAATCAGTGTTTGCAACTGTTAACTGATATCCTTCAATGTCAAAATATTAACTTATCATTCTTCTTCTTCTTCTTCTTCTTCTTCCATGGTAAGAACCAGGTTCTTCAAAGAACGTTATCGGTTCTGCGGGGACATGCATGGCGGACGAGCTCAGCAAGTGTCCCAATTGAGTATTTATATTTAAAACCAGTAAAAGAGAATGTTTTTAAAACTATGTAATAGAAGACTGCTGACTATAGTCTCTGTAGAGCAGGTCTGGCAGGAAGCCTGGTTCTGAACTCATCTAGGGTGTCTGCAGAGGTGACATGGAGCGATAGTTGGCTATCATTATACATTACTTTAAAAGATAAAAATGTAACACTTATATAATCTACTGATGGGTTTTCAATGACCGTCAGTATATTACGTATGATCAAAAATGTGCAACTTTCATGTCAACAGTCTTGTCAAAACAGTTCTCTGTGCATTAATTAGAGCACCACGTGGTGTCTGGGTCGTAGTCTTTTATGACTGGTGATTATAGAGGGAAAACAATAAACAATATGTGCAAATCGAGAAAGAAGCTTCAGTATCGAAAAATATAAGCTTTGTTGAGTTGATTTGTTTTAGAATACAGATTATTAACCATAGTAGATAAGAAAGGGTTATCAATGTAAAATACATCATCCAGATACCGTAAGCTGTCGATGACATCCGCCAGAGTATCTGGTGAAAGACGGAAGATGAAATCTCTTTCATAGAAATACAAAAACAAATCTGCGACGAGAGCCGCACAATTCGTACCCGTTGAGATACCAACTCTGTGTCTATAAACAGTACTTCCATACCTGATGAAAATAGTAGCTTATAGTAATATAAGTGCTTCACAAACTTCTTTGCTTTCCTTTGCAGCAGTCATAAATGTCTTATGTTATACCACTGTCATATTAATAAAATGTGTTATTAGGTCTGTGGTTTGTTTTAGAGAGGACTTTGTAATTAGATTCGAAAGACTTTATTTAATTTATACCACAACCTTTTTTTTATGCAAATATTCTACATATGATATTCCTAATATTCCTGATATGATACCTCACAGAAGCGATGCATCGCTGACTAGGGAGCGTAACATGACCAATGCGTAACATGACCAATGCAGGAAATAGCTGAACTGCTGTTAAATCATGAACTTTTTTTTAAATACGGAGATCCGGAAAGCAAATGAAAAATCCGGAGAATCCGAATTTTATCCGGAGGTTTGGCAGGCCTGACAAGTATACATAACTTCTACAACAAACATGAAAATAGAATAGAAAATTGCAATTTTCCATCGCAAACAAATCGCTATTACGACTGAAAAACCCCAAAGACTACTGTTTATGATAAGGGCTTTATTCCTCGAAGTCGTAATTGTTAAAAAACTTGCGATACGACGATAGAGGTCGTTAAAAAAAAAAGGTTATACCTAACCGGAAATTGAATAGTACGGAAAACGAAATTCATCATGGACGATCAAGTAACGAATAATTTGCGGTTTCCTCTGCCATACTCAAGGTACATGGATCGTTCATATTATCTGTGCAGTAGCAACACTATTCTTTGTTAATTTGTTCTATTAGGATATAAAAAATAAACACCACTCAAGGTCATACCAAGTAATAAAATTTAAGATATTGGTTTTCGCGACAAATCTCTCATTTTGTTGAACTCTTTCATTTAAAAACATAATGTCGTCGATTTGTTAGGTAACCGTCATTTATAAGGGAAACATAAATATTTACAATGTGACTGCTCTGTTCCTAAGATTAACATGTTTATACTGTAAGACCTAATTTCAGAGTTTCGCTCCGATAAATATTTGATGTCGCATGCAACATGCTTTGAAGTTTGTGAATATCTCTATATTTTCGTACCTTTGGCATATCAGCTTCTCTATAAACTTCTACATACTCTTTTGAGTGTAATTCATAATTTTGCATTGCAGAGATGTTGAGATTTTATTTTCAGTAGGTGATAAAACTTGTGTTACTCGGTTTTTATCCTTAGGTAGCGAGAACCAACAAGGGACATAATCTATGTCGTCTTTAAATAGCCATGTCGATTTCCTGTTCCTAAAAATGCGCGAAAATGGGGTTTCCCATTACGGCTATTATTCCCATTATTTTGATAGGATATTTAAAAATGACATCCAATCAGCATTCACGGACCCTAGATGTCGGAGCACCACGTCAGATTGACGCAGAAACAGGTGTGAAAGTAGAAGAAAACTGCCATATAAAAATTGAATTTTATTTTTTGTTCTGTTTGAGAAGAGGTACCCAAGTAAGTTTGATATCATTTTGAAGTTTAATATACATTTAAAAAATTCAGACATAATTTGCGATGATAAGTACCCGTTTTCTGTAAAATTATGATGACTTAACTGTACGGGGGTCTGAACCGGAAGTAAAAAAATATATATATAAAAATGGCGGCGCCCACCGTTTAGATTGCAAACAAACTGTATTTTAACTGAATTTGATTGATTGTTTGAACTGTGAGTGTAAATGAGTATATATTCTGTTGCATATGCCTTATATGAAGTATTCTGATGATGAATCATTTATTTTTAAGCATTATATACTGTCCGATGTATCAACTGTATGGTACTGATCTTGAGTGTTAAGTTGTTAACATTCAAGTTACTGGGTTCACAGGGGTTCCGTTAATGGCCGTACGGACGTATATTACGCCCGGAAATTTGAGTTGTACGCCGAAAATTGAGATCAAAGACGTACACTGAACTTCCAAAAACATCAATGTACGCCGACTTTCTATACCGCGGGCGTACAGCTGTCAGTGTCAAATTGGTTAAATCACCGATATAGCTCCGCCCATCGGGTCCAATTACATCCAAACGCTGCACAGCCAAGTTGTAAAGCGATTAAATTAACACCCACTGTGTTACTGTGACAGCGTTCGACAGGTGAAACCGGATGGATCCAGTTTTATTATGGGGTTAGCCACGTGTGTAAATTGAATTGTGTATTGTGTCAAGTATTATGTAAACAAATATCGTTTCTGGGTTCAAAGAAGTGTGGCAATTAATTAATGGGATTAATGGGATTAAAGTGGATTACGTTTAATTGATGACTGATTGAATAATTATGATTGGCAGGTTTGTTTTATGCACCTAATTATTTTAAATACAATATTACGGAATACGCTGCCGATTTATAATGAATGTTTGCGATTGTTTGCATTCAGCGCGAATTTTTACTTTGACGTTAGTGACCGATTGACTAATTATGAAAGGCAGGTTCGTTTTATGCACCCGTTTGTTTATTACAGATACCTTATCCGAACGTGTAATTGTTTTAAATAAAATATTACGCTGCCGATTTATAATGATACGATTTCAGCGCGATTTTTTACTTTGACGTTGTGACTGATTGACTAATTATGAAAGGTAGGAATGGCAAACGGATTACGAGACATTAGCTGATTATGAAGATGCAACAGTTTGACGATCGAGTAATTGTTTTGAATAAAATCTTAGCTGCCGATTTATATGATTGTTTGTATACGGCGAGAAGCAATTTTAAAGCATAATAGAACATCTTTTATTTATGAAAATGAGTAAAAATATGAGTAAATTTAAGAAAGGGTTAAATATTGTCTGCTTTAGTTTAGACCGTCATAAGCGTCAAAATGTCGCAACGTTCTCTATTGCATTTCGGTGTCACTCAAAAACGTAAAAATGATGCTGCGCCCGCGCACACTGTAAGTTCCTGTGAAATACAGCTGCCAGCTAAAAAACCTAAGGTGGATACTAGTAGTAGACCAAAAGTGTTCCAAGAAGCCTGGCTCCGCCAGTTTGATTGGCTCGACTTCAATTCTGACTCTAAGCGTATGTTCTGCAAAGTGTGTCAAGCTGCAAATTGCCAAAATTCATTCACTAAAGAAGGGGCTGTCAATTTACAGAAATCAACTGTAGTCAAGCATAATGATTCAAAGGACCATCGTCATGCCCTTGATGTCGCGTTAAGTGTGAACTTCCTTAAATTTTCCCTTGAACTTCCAAAATTGACATGAAGGAAGTTTGAACTTCCTTGATTTGAAAATTAGTGGAACCCCTGGTTCATCAATTTCCACATTGCAGACACCTGTCGTCACACACTGACAACCTGTTGACACAACTTTGATTCTTGAATATGTTGCAATATTCGAAATACCTGCTGATAGTGATATTTTGTTTATACTACATGACTACCGGTTTATATGTATACAACTATGTGTGCTAAAGCTAATAAATGAAGTTATTTTAAGTGCAAGATATGTATATGTTGTATAAATATGTTGCTATGACAAAGGATATTCATTTAATAAACATTATTATCTGAAAAACTGCTTTTTTCATGCTTGGACAAGTTTTTGACAAGGAAATAAAGGTGAGTATTTGTGATTGAAAATATACACATAGAAAAAAAATCTTAAAAAAAAAAGTTATAATCCAAATTTTACAAACTCAGCTGTTCTAATATTGTAATAAATGGATGTATTTATGTACTGAATTTGGTGATATTATCTCGAAAAATAAAAAATCATTGATTCATGCTACCTTAGGTTCTATAGTAAAATAAAAATCTTTGGCAGAGTAAAAGATGATAATTTTGAAGATTTTGATTTTAAAAGATACATATATTGAATCAATTTGCATGAATGTGCTTGAAATATGCAGGGTTTTAAAAGAACGGAGTGTCTATTGACACGTATGTAAGAATAGCACAACCGTAAGAGTAGGTCGATCGCGGTTATCACGCCCGTAATATTTACATCATACTGTTATGAGTTCATTTTTTTTGCCAATTTTATATTAAGTCGTATAAAGTTTAATTTTTGTAATGTATTGGATATATAATATATATGTTTGTAAGTGTTCTTTCAAAATGGTCAACAAACTGTATCTTAAACGTTCTTATATTAGACATTGTCATTGTGATATATTAAGCATATATTATTGTGTGTGATAGTAAACAAAGAAAGAAAATGTATCATATCTTACGTGTTTGTTTTCGTTCCTGAATTATTTACACGTATGCGTTTCAAGTACAGACAACCTAGTAGTAGATACGTTTCACATTCTCACTTCTATTATACGTGTCACTAACGATTATCGTTCCTGAATTATTGACACGCCTAATATACGAATTATCGTTCCTGAATTATTTACACGTATGCGATTCAAGTACAGACAACGTAGCAGTAGATACGTTTCCCATTGTCACTTCTATTATACGTGTCACTAACGATTATCGTTCCTGAATTATTGACACGCCTAAAATACGACATCGTTCCTGAATTATTTACACGTATGCGATTCAAGTACAGACAACGTAGTAGTAGATACGTTTCCCCTTGTCACTTCTATTATACGTGTCACTAACGAATACGACTTATCGTTCCTGAATTATTTACACGTATGAGATTCAAGGACGGACAAGTTTAGTAGTTTACTGGATTATCGTTCCTGAATTATTTACACGTATGCGATTCAAGGCATAAAACGTAGATATTAAAATGTAAATTTACGTGGCATCAGTATAAATTCACTTTATTACATAGATATATAAACCACCTTCGGAATCACTGAAATACGTGTTGAATTATATAGACACAATCCACTTCATTCTTCGAATCTAAACACAAAACGTAGAAATTCAACTTGTAAATTTACATTGCAACTGTATAAATCCACTTCATATATATGTTATCCAGCTTTTGCATCAATGAAATACTTATTGAATTATATAAACACACTCCAATCACGTTTTAATAAATATTCCTCTTATGTATATCACATGTTCTTAATGTGTAATGTATAAGAATAAATATTTATTTTTGTACGGAAACGCAAAATTGATAATTAAATAAATGTAAATATAAGCCATATCTCTTTACTTTGTATATAGTAAATTAATACCGTAATACACAAGCACAAATTAATTAAATGATAGCATTTGCTCAAATGTCAATGAACAGTGTAGGTGTGAAAAACATTAAACGTCCACAAAAGAAAAGCAAACAAGCACACTTAATGACAGTATCCAATTAACTTTGAGTGATTAGCTGACACCTTTATACAGTTATAATAACTGTATACTAATTAGCGTTTGTAAAGAAAGCTTGGATGCGCTGAAGCCGTTGCATTTTAGGGAGAAATTAGAATTTATGGGCAACCACACTAACAACAGAATCGAAAGTCATAATCAAAAACTAAAGCAGTATATCAAGAGAACAAACCATTTAGAGCAGTCTGTTAAGCGACTTCTCAAATTTATACATGACACTTACAGATCAAAACACTTAAAAACTCGAATTAACACGAGAAACGTATCACCGCTTCATGCGAAAATCTCCAGTGTGTGTGAGCATGCTGCGGCAGATCTCCTGTCTCGGCAACTAGATAAACATACACACAACAAATATGTTATCACGACGCATGGCGAAAAGACGTACACAGTAAATGTAAACGAAAACACATACACTGTCACGAACAATGCTGAGGTTTGCACGTGCGCATTTCACACAGTATATTCCTTGCCTTGTCACCACATATTTAGTGTAAGAACACATTTAGGCCTTCATTTATTCGATAAAAAATGTGTAGCAACCCGTTGGCTTAAAGAAATAAAAAACAGTGGAATTGTAATTCCAATTACCAACATAATTTTAGTAGAAAGAAAAAAAAAAACACGAAAATGACGCCACGGGAAAAATATAGAACAGCAACAATTTTTTTCAAAGATTTTGCCCAATTTCTTTCGACATGTGGTGAACAATAATTTAATGAGAAAATTAACTGTTTGACTGACTTAAAAAGTTCTTGGCAATCAACCAATTTAAGAATTCCACAAATACAAACAAGTGTCGGTTTTGAACAAGCATTTGATTCCAGAAAGGAAGAGGTAATGGATGTGGAACTAGAATTTTCGCCAACAAAAACAGCATCTTCAACACATACAATTCCAACAACACATGTAATTCTGACAACATCAGAAACCCATGAAAGTCAGACAACACATGAAAGCCTCTGACAACATCAGAAACACATGAAAGTCTGACAACACATGGAATTCTGACAACACCAGAAACAAATGAAATTAAAACAACACATGAAATTCCAACAAATAGAATTCTGACAACACCAGAAACAAATGCAATTAAAACAACACATAAAGAAAAAAAGCAATATATAATATTTATTATTTATTTCAACTAGCAAGTTTTTCCAAAATATAATATACAATTTAAAAAATACCTGCAACAAACAAGTATAAAACGTTTTTATACGTGTCACTAACTAATCTCCTTATTGACACTTATTACTTGATACGTTTCCCATTCTATTATACATATACGTGTCACTAGACAGGTAACACGAATAAACGTATACGTGTCACTAGACAGGTAACACGAATAAACGTATACGTGTCAATAGACTCGGCCTTAAAAGAATCACACTGTAAATACCTTAATTTTAACAGTAAACTTGGTTGAACATCAAGGATAAAGACCGAGTTTATCACCTACCAGAATGTATTGGGAAGGTCTTATTTCTGGTCACTGATTGGTCAGTTTTTTTGATGATGCTCTATCAAAATTATGAATTAGCAGCCCCGTTTTCATGAAGGTTTTGTGGGATTGAATTGCTAAATTAATTTTAAAGGATGTTCAGCTAATCTGAGCCTTCTCTAAGTCTAACCTTAAAGGGACAATGTCCGTAACTTTTAGCTTATAAAACACACACTAATTTTGTTCGCAAACGTTACACACCAAACATTATTGAATATTTACTAATTAAAAGCAGGATTGTTTGTCGGAATTCAATCGCGGTACAAAAAAAAAGAGAAACCGCTTCGGGCGTTTGAACTCGCAGCCCAAACTAAAGTTACACTCACATAATAATAGTGAGCGTGCAGGGCTTTCCCCAGGATTTTTTTAAGGAGTGGTGGCATTTTTTGCGTACAAAGGGGATGGGTGCGTCAATTTTTTTTTTTAATACCAGTTGATTAGAAGAGATTTGGCGTATATCTGGTATCAGAAGGAATGAATGAAATAATAAAAAAACATATTTTATTATATATTTATTTCAAAATCTTTTAATAAAAAATGCTAGAAAATCACTTTCTGACAAAATAAAAGACATCTCATAGCACATATAATCACTAAACAGTTTCTAACTTATATAGCACATACAACGAAACACTTTCTTATACTGTATTACATAACACTGTTTGCTGTTTGCTATATAGGCTAATATTCTAATATCAGATGCAATTGGTGGCAACCTTAATTATTTAATAAAGAAATATTTATATAATTACAAAATCTTCACTGAACTTCAATAAGCAAACTGACGATTTCTCTTTAAAGTTCCCGAAAATATCAATTAATTAGCGTAATTATCAAGATAAAAAATCAGTTAAATATGCTACCTTAATTATTTGATTTGAGTTATTATTAAATAATTACAAAATATCTACCTCATTCATGATACTTACCGACAAAGCTGGCGATTTAAACGTTGATTAGTGTTTACAAATTCATCTAATACACGATAAACGTTCAATTAAATTATCCATTAAAACCCGTCATTTATCCCCATGCGTTACAAATACCAATCAACGATACTGCTCACCTTTAATCATGACCAAATTGGGCAATAAACCAAATTTAATTAGCGGCACTCACTCCCCCAATCATCTGTTGTTTACATAACACTAAGCATATAACCTGCCAGACATAAAACAGTAACACAAGCCCTGTGTATTGAGTACCACGTGACCGCCTTTACTGCATCAACACGCGTCATAGCTTCAGGCAGTTTACACACAGTCAGGTAATCGGTCAGCTGTTTAATATGGCCTAAGGGAAAATTGTATATTGATAGGATTAAGAGATCGCGGCAACGAATTTAAAGCATCGCGGCAACATTAAGGCGTGGCGGTAAGTCACTTTCTGAGTTGAAGGCATCGTGGCACCGCCACGCCTTAAATGGCTGGGGAAAGCCCTGGCGTGAGCGTAAAGTAGTTGACATACCTCCCGATTGAGCTAACCGGGCTATACATATTACGCAATACATACTATGGTGTCCCCGTGAAAACCTAATGCGCTAATTAAAGTCGCAGAAAAGGTAAATATGATGGGTCCGACTTTATTCATAACTTTTACATGACATCATCAAAATAAATAGACCAATCAGTGATCAATAAAATAAAACACCTCCACATTCTGGTAGGGGGTAAACTCGGTGTTTATCGTTGGTGCTCAACTGACTTTAGCCCTTTATAAAACTAGTTTATAGTGATAATTATATCAAAAGCTTTTTTTTTTGTGTACATCTATGTATCTTCTTTTGGTGTTGTCTGATTTTAAAACACCAATATGGATAGATTTAATTTAAATCGCGGTCTAATGTTTTCATTTTTCATATAGAGTTTGAGGATAAAGTCCGAGTAAACCCCTTTATTTTCACCTACTGAATATCTCAACCTACCGGAAGTTGACCAGATGTGAAAGTTATGAATTTGCAAATAATAATTAAAGCTTTTTTTTTTCAAACACGAATGTATTACTACAGACTTCGAAGGGTCTATGCTCATGTTTTCATGTATACATTTCACTGAATAAAAGTCAGACGGTTATTTGGTTATGCTCAGTATCTGCTTACTTACGGACAGTGTCCCTTTAACAGTCCTTTTTTACAATTTTGATATTGCATGTGTGTGCGGTCAGAGCGGTTCATATATTAAAAACATGGGGATCTCTTTTCCCGTGAGCTACTCTCGTTCTTTAGTCTGTATATCTGAAGCAATTATCAAATCTCGCTCTCGATTTCACGAGATTTCAATATCAGGGATTCTTCCGCCGTCTTGTCCCATAGTAAATGCATTGTAAAGGGGCGCTCATATTATGGTTCAAATTTTCAGTATCTTTCACCTCCTTTCCCGACTGTTTCCTTATAGAATTACTGTACGGCAATCTTTTACTATGAGTATGACACCGGTATTGACTAAACCTAAACCCTACTGTATACTGAGTATATCGCTGTCATCACTCCGTATCTGAGTGATACACATTTCCATTGAACTTGACGATTACAACACGGGTTGGTTGCGTATGAATTAAATAATAATAAAAGATAAACAAGCAAATTGAATAAAAGGAGATAAATAAAAGCGGTAATTTGTATTGATGATGATAGCGCTTTAAGGTTTATGTCATAGACCATACAGAAGTTGCAGTTTCACTATAGGATTTCCTCTGACCCTAAAAAGCAACACAAAGAAGGCTTTAAGGGTCAGAGAAGGCTCAGATTAAAGTTTAGCATGATCTTTGACATGCGCAGAGTATTACTCTTCCTGCACATGGGACCGACAGCTTTGCATCTATTTTTTCAATCCCGTAGCAATCGTACAAACAAGTGAAGGTGTTTATTGCCTTGTATGTGCCTCAATGAAATTGGCAGGTGTGTTGTTACTCCAGCAAATGCTGCCAGCGCCTTTTTACCTGCAGTAATAGCAGGCCTCTACATTAACTTTTGGATCCACTTGTCCTGTCCTGTCGGACAAGTGACTTCAGAAATCCACTTGTCCTGACCTAAAATGAACTTGTCCGAATATGAAATCTCAATTGTTTACTGTAAAGGCATTAAAACATGTAAAATAAAGCAGTTTGGAACCAGAAAAGAATGATCTTTTATTGAAACAGCATTTAAACAAATTGTAAACATTTCCCAAGTATAATCCTGTGTCAAGGAGAAGTACAAATTATCTGGCATTCCCTAACACATGCCCACACTCAAGAGAGATTAATCTTGATACTCTGACTAACAGAGTTTGAAGTCAGAAACATCTGACAAACTGTTTAACAGTGTTCCGATTCACGCACACATGTGCGTGAATCACGCATGAAAACAAAAAATCACGCACAGAAAACCGACCTCGTACGTGCATGCACGCACAGAAAAAATTTATTTCTGATAATAAGAAAGCATGACTGTCGGTAGATTTCCAACTCGTCCACTTTGTCCGAATATTTTTTGAAAAATCAAAACGAAACTAAAACGCTTTGTTTACGAAAACATTATCCCAGAGTAATTGCGTCAATTGCCCTATACCTCTAGTGCATACCACGATTATTGGTTATGACGTCATAAGCGCACACGCTACCTAAATGAAAGTAGAGAAAACATCGACATCTCATTCTGGTGGTTTTGACTTATTTCTTTTTTAGATTTAGTAAGTATATTTAAAATTAAAATAAAAACTTAATAATAGAAATAAGGAATGCTTTTTGTCATTCAAAATCGGGAGAATAAAACGTAAAATACAGGGATCCCAAGCAACGTGTTACGACAAGCAACTATCTATATATACACTGTCTATATATATCGGCATGGAAAATCCTGACGCGCATGCGCAAACTGTCTAGTTTACAATCACTTCATATTAGACAACACTCGTAGCTACGGTGAGGTTTGAATTTTGTCATTTGGCGTGGGTTTTCAGCGTATTTTGGCGTGTGTTTTCATTTTGATTTTGTTTTCTACATTTTTGTCTACTTGCCCGATCGGACAACCTGGATTCAGAATCAACTTGTCCGGACCCAGGTCTGGTATGCCAAAACCTATCGGACAATGCCTAATGTCGAGCCCTGAATAGAGGCCGATCTTCGGCTACTTCACAATTGAACTAGCATTTTTTCACAATTTTGAGGAAAAAATGCACAATTTGTAAGAGAAATTACACAAACAAAAGTTGTTTTTTTAGCGAAGTAGCAAAATTTACTACTTATATATCGTCATGTTTGTTTAAATTCCCAAATGTAAAATAAAAATTCCACGACTGAAGGAAATCATTAATAGCTGATTCCAGTGCAAAGATCGCAAGCGTGTTATTGTTATAAATACAGCAATTTGCTGTTCATTCAATACAGGGCGCAATGACATCACAGTATACAAGCTCCGCCTTCAACTAGTTCAACTAGTTTAGCGAAGTAGCAAAATTTACTACTTATATATCGTCATGTTTGTTTAAATTCCCAAATGTAAAATAAAAATTCCACGACTGAAGGAAATCATTAATAGCTGATTCCAGTGCAAAGATCGCAAGCGTGTTATTGTTATAAATACAGCAATTTGCTGTTCATTCAATACAGGGCGCAATGACATCACAGTATACAAGCTCCGCCTTCAACTAGTTTGTGCCCCCCCCCCCCCCCCCCCCCCCCCCCCCCGCTTCATATTATCCGTTTATTTCATTGCGTTATCGAGCCGGGTAAAAAAAAAAAAATGTGGCGCCCTCTTATGGCGAAAATGGCTGATCAAAACAGAAAGTGTAACAATGATTAATAAGCCAGGAATGCTCTGTTTAAGGGCCGTCGGTCTTGCGATTATTGGTAAGTCCTGAGTGCCCACTAATTAAGTAGCGTATCCGCAAGTGTGAGAGTGTCTAAATTGAGTGCTCGCTTCGTAAAGAGAGTAGCGAGCTCAGTACAGAAAGGTCCAACAAATGGCACAAATCATTATGACGGCTATTAAAAGAGTGACAATTGTTGAAATAAAAATACATTAGGCCATCAATAAAAATACGTTTGTTTGCCGTGCTCCGACCGACTCACCCGATTCGGCCGCGACTCAAATTTTTTTAATGACCTCGGGCCGAATTTTTGTTTTATTCAAATGATAATTTTATTAGCCAGAGTTGCATCTAATCTGGATTGCAAAGGTTATCAAAAAGTTGCCTTAGTACAAAAATGGCATAATATGTGCGAACAATATATATAAAAAAAATATCTAAAAATAAAACTTTTTTCTACCTTAAATACACATGAATAAAATAATTATGTGCAAGTCCTTGTGTTTAGTTTCAATAACCTATGCCCTAACATCGTACTAGGGCCTTTATAGTGTTGTAGATTGGATAAGCTTTTGATGAAAAAAAAAATAAAAAATCCCTACCTACCTACCCACCCTCAAAATTCTGGGTAGGAGCACAGCAAACAAACAATTTTTTATTGATGGCCTTATCATTGCGGTTTACTTTATTTTTTGATAAGACATTTTGGCATTAAAAACAAGAAAATGCATGAAGAAATATTGTAATTGACAGTATTTCGACCAAATATCGGCAATATTTCTCGGACGCTAAACATCGGTGTCATAATAGTTTGGATAGTACATATTTTTCGGACGGGGGAAAAACTTATTTTACCGAATGTGTTTAAACGTACACGGTAGGTTTGTGAGTTAGATGAAAATTATCAACAATTGGTAAAATAAAATACATTATACTTAAATTGTGTGTTGTCCTTTTTTTAAAGCACTAAAGCACAATGCAGCATATGTATGATATGGAAATATTGATACCCTATAGGTTAATAAAGAATACTCTTTTTAAGTTACTCAAATGCGAGGTTTTAGCGCCTTCAATTAAAGTTCCAAAATAGCTCGGCAAAAGTCTGGCTAAATACATTTTTAAGGCTTTAGCCAGATTTGGCTAAAGGGTTTAAAATCCTAGCACTAACATAGACATTGTTTTTATTATTTCATCACCAAATTTCCCAATTTGGAGCGTTTTACATGTACGCGCTTTTTTCCCCAATTCAGAGGGCGCCTGGCCCAAGTTTCAAAAAGGTAGAAAAATCCGTACATGTACTGGAAATATGCTTTGTTAAAGCAATAAAGTTGCTGGTGTTATTTAAATATTATTTTATTACTGTAAATATCATGTTTTTATTCTCAAATGTACATTTCACTTTTTGGCAAACATCGCGCATATTTTTTTCCACAATTTTGGGGGAAAAAATGATCGCTTTACGCCTCAAATTGGGGATTTTCATAAGTTAGTTGTACATAAATATCAGGTTGTTTTAATTGCCTGGTTTCAATACATGATACATGATTTAAATATTGTTATTTTTATAGTATTTCCTTGTAAACATTTGTATATTTGACCTGACTTTGTAAATATTTTGCAATTCCTCAAAATTAATCCAAAAACTATAACAGTGTTCACTGTTAATCATCAACGTTAAATAATCATCATTCCCGATTAGCTTGCAATTATTCACAAAACGTTGTAGTTCCACGTCCCGTTATTATAAACAACCCCAAAACGAACGCGTTCCGACTATTTCGGAGGTAGAAGTAGATAGTCGATTGGGAAATATATTAGACTAAACCGCGTGACGTCAGGACTGTTGATATTTATTATTTCCGGTTTCAATTTGAGAGCGTCCTGGTAATATTTCAGCTGTTTTTCTTACGTTTCACGCACGTACTGTTTAATTCTTTCTTAAATTCGTCCTCGTCCTGGACTAGGAAGGGGAATTTTATTTCAGAATTGGGAAAAAACAACTATATTTGGCATTGGGAACGGGTCCGATAGTCGGACCCGTGAGAATAGTAGAAAAAGGCCTGAATGTGCAAATTTTTACAAAATGACCAGGCTAGGGAGTCTTCGGAATATGGGTAAAAAGGCGCTGGCTGCTGTCAGAAAATCACGACTGGTAATTAATTCCGTCTACCGTATTTTACCGTGTCTATAGTGTGCCCCCATGTATAGTGCACACCCATTTCTCAGAGGACACATTTGGGTAAAAAAAAAGTTGTTTCTGTGTAAAATGCACGTCAAAATATTATGTTTCCTAGATGAACCATTGATCGAAAATAAAAGGTTAAAAAATACTTTTTTCTAATTGCATCACGATAATTAAAAACATAGCCAGCAGAATAATACCGTACAACGAATTTAACTGTGGCAAAAAGCTTGTTTGTTGCGATGCAATAATACATTAAATAAAGTTTGTGATTGTGACTTTTTACTGTTATCAACCAACGTTGAAAACAATTAATCTATCAATCCAGGGTTCTCCACAGGCCATTTAAGCATGCGGTGCCGCGGCGCTTGACTCCAAAACACACATGATGTGGTGCCTAAAAGTGACCGCTACTCTTAAAATCAATACTGCTGCACTTCCTGTTATTACCATAATCCGAAAAATGTTGTAAAATTGTCTTCACTGCAAATGATATATTTGATGAAATTTCTCTTTTTTGTCTTAGTTTTCTCCCCCTGTGTATGTAAAATGACCCTTTGCTTGAAAAAATCCTGTGGAGAACCCTGCAATCTCTTGTTAATTCAAAACTCCTGCTAGGGACCTAGGAATTACACGATTACTGACCATGCCATTGAATAAACATTCAAAAAATATGTGTTATCTGTCATGGGATACATGCAAGTTGAAACAATGTTTTAACCGGGCGAAACCATTATTATTGGTCTTCGCTATTGATAGCGAGTGGTCCATTCCATTATCCTTCAGAGACATACACATCTTTACTGTATAACTGTCGGTTAAATCAAAGGAGTAACCCAGTCCAATCTCATTAAAATCATTTCCTAATTACGCTTTGATACTCTCCGCTATAGGATCTGAAAACACTGCCTTGGAGGTCACGTCAGATCAACCTTTCATCTAATCATTATTCATTAGAAGATCAACTTAATCAACCAATGAAATCGCTTGTTTCATTTGCACATTTGATATGATGTTGAACTGACCAAACGAAAATCCACATAAAACACATAGATCTGTATCTGAAAAAAGATAAAGTCATTGTGTGTTATTGCTGTGGATAAATTCAAAGAAATGCACTATATGTTATGTTTTACATCAAGAATACGAAGAAAATCAGGTCTAAATTAAAATATTAAACGTTTCCCCTCCAACGACCAACCCGAAAAAAAGGCCGCGACCCAAACAATTTTATTGCCGAAACCGTAGTACTATATTTTTTAGTCCCCTACCAGGGCTTCCGTTAATGGGCGTACGGACGTAAATTATGTCCAAAAATCGTAGTTGTGGCGAAAATTAACATCAAAGGCGTACAGTGTACTTCCAAAAACTTCAAAGTACGCCGCGAATCTTTATTACGGACGTCCCATAATTTGTGTAAATTACCGATTATAGCCCTGCCCATCTAATCTAATTTCATTTGAGACGACTGAGGTAAAAGTTGTGAAGCAGTTAAAACTCAGTGGAGTCTGTAATTGACAGATAAAACCGGTTTTGTCCAGTTTTATCAAGGGTCACACACGTGGCTGGCATGAGGAGAGTGTTAATTAGAGAATTGGCCTAGCCGCGCATTTCACCAAATGAAAGAAGCAGCATAATCTCGACGCCAATTTGCTAAATTTTATTTGAAACTTCTTACACACAACAGCTTATACTTTTTACGCTTTTTCTTTTATATAAAATTTGTGTGTCATTTTTCAATGTATTTATCAAAGTAACAAAGAGAAACGAAGTATTGATAGACAGACAACATGTAATAATCTCTAACCTAGGGGAAAGAACTCTTTGTGAATGGAGTCTGAACAAGTTCATAGGTCAAAAACAGGTACACAATTTCGTGTCCGGAACGTAACGTCACAACCACTGCAGGGATTTTTAAATAACTTGGCACAAGTGATCACCATAACAAGACGTTGTGTCACGCGCAAAATCCAGGACCGTACCTCAAAGGTCAAGGTCACACTTGAAGTTCATAGGTCAAAAACAGGTACGCAATTTCGTGTCCGGACCGTAACGTCACAACCCCTGCAGAGATTTTTAAATAACTTGGCACAAGTGATCACAATAACAAGGCGATGTGTCGCGCGCAAAACCCAGATCCGTACCTCAAAGGTCATGGTTACATCTGAAGTTTACGCAATTTCGTGTCCGGACCGTAACGTCACAACCCCTGCAGGGATTTTTAAATAACTTGACACATCATAACAAGACGATGTGTCGCGCGCAAAACCCAGGTCGTCAAGGTCACATTTGGGGTCAAAGGTCAAATTGTGTCCGGTCAGTAACTCTGGCATTCATGGACGGATTTTCAAATAACTTGGCATAAGTGCTCACCACAACAAGACGATGTGTCACGCACAAAATCTAGGTCTGTGGCTCCAAGGTCAAGGTCACACTTAGAGGCCAAAGGTCAAATTGTGTCCGTTCAATAACTTTTGCATGCCTGGACGGATTTTCAAATAACTTGACACAAGTGCTCACCACAACCAAACGACATGTCGTGCACAAAGTCCAGGTTCATGGCTCCAAGTTCAAGGTCATACTTAGAGCTCAAAGGACACTTCGGGGCATTTATCACTTACAGCGATATTTCTTGTTTTAACACTTTAGATTCCCCTCCACCCCCAACACCACGCGGAATCGATGACTCGACTGAGTATGAATGCCATTCCCAAACACTGGTACTTCCTAAGTTTTTCCCACGAACTTCCAAATTTGATATGCAGGAAGTTTGACTTCCTAAATTTGAACCTTAGTGGAAGCCCTGCCCCTACCGGAGGGGACTATAGGTTTAGCTCTGTCAGTCCGTTCAGAAAACTGGATCCTGCGATAGCTTAAAAAGTATAACAGATATTTTCATGAAACATTTTGTATATGGTAGAGGGACATGATCAGATTTGTTAAAATTTTGTTGCTATGGCCACGATGGCAATAAGATAGTAAAAAAAATGCACACAAAATAGGATCATGCTATAACTTGAAAACTATAAAATATTGTAAAATAAAACTTGGTACATAGGTAGGCATATGGAGAATTTGTACATAATTTTATTTTGGTGATATGACCAAAATTGTGTTTTATGTTAACAGAAATCAGTCGTTAGTTATACAACTGAATAAAGGAGCTTAATGCATCTATCTTTATACTCAATTCATATTCGATAGTTACAAATGTTTGGTCAGTTTCATGCTTTTGCTTATTGACCAGAACATACTTGAATGTGTTTGTTTTCTCATTATTGTCTGAAAAAGGCTTACACGGGTGTCTTATATGGAAGCAATGTTTAATCGATTAATGATCATTACTAAGGTTGGTTGAAAATTCTGATGATCGATCATGAATTTTCATCCGATTATCCATCATCAGAATTTTCAACCGATTCATAACGCTATAGACCATACTCTATCTATTACTAACAAGATGAGACCATACTCTATTTGTTTTGTAGCATGTCCATTTCAGCTGTCTGCCATACTCTTAACTTCCAATAACTGGTAGTTAGAGTTATTTTCAACTAAATAATTTAAACTGTGCAAATACAAAAAGAAATGCTAGCGACCATGTTACAGATTGGAGTTACTGGTCTTTGTAATTTTATACATACACGAAACAGGGAATTCAATTTAACTCTCAACACCTGGAGTCGGACTGACTCTACTCATGGTTTATATGATCCGTAGGATCAGATTCACATGATTTCAGGGCCTTTTCACCAGTTTCGGAGAAGGGGTCTTTTGGTCTAAAGTGGGGGGTCTAAAGTGGGGGGGGGCGGGCGGGCGGGGGGGGGGGGGGGGGGGGGGGGGGGGGGGGGGGATTCATGATTCATGAATGAGGAATGAAATTGCCACAGGTAAGTTTAAAAAATAGGGAAAGGTACATGATTTTTAGAATAAATTTGGGTGGAAGTAAAAATGCCCTGGATTTTGACATGACATATGAGCATTCAAATGTGATGTTAAGTTACGTGTTAGTTTATAAAACAGTAAAAATTAACAAGTACAACTTATTTTCAGGTAAGGCTTTGGGTCCATTGCTTGTTAGTTTATTGAAAAATAAAATATTTTTTCTGTTTGTTACAGTGACAGTGAAGAAGAGCTCAAATCAGAGTCTAATAAATCTAGGAGCGGAAAAAAGGACAAGAAAAAGCACAAACACAAGCATAAACACAAGCATAAGCATGACAAACACTCAGACAAACACTCGGACAAACATTCTGACAGACACAAACACAAGCATAAACGGAAAAAACACAGGGAGAACAAATCAGACAATGACAGTGATTCTGTGTCGGAAAGAAAAAGACAAAAATGGACGAAGATGAAGAGAGGGGATTGTATGAAAGTGATTTAGAAAAACTGGAAGCTGCGAGAGCGGCACTACGGGCAGAGCTTAATGGAGTACCAGATGACAAGTACGACGCTTTACTGGAGGAGCAGTATAACTCGTTGGCAGCGCAGATTGACGAGTTTTCCGCTCAGATTCAACCGCAGCATGATGTAAATGCTGATTCAAATGAGGCAAGTGTTGTCCAAGATAAGGACTTGCAAGGTGCAGACTTTTTCAGACCAGAAGTTGGTCTTGCCATAACTATCTCAGGATCGAGACACGAAGAGGGGAGATTAGTTTCAGATCGAGGGGTAACGGGTCAAAGGTCGAGAAAATACACTGAAGAGAAACCCGAATCCCGAGATAGAGACTCTTTGAAAGAAACCTCACGAAGTTACAAATCTAAAGCAGCTAATTTGTTGACAAGTGATATAAACACTATTGAGAAAACTAGATCTATGAATTTAATAGCAGAGGATTATGGATCTAATGATTCCGAAGAAGAAGAGGGAGAAATAGATCGAGATGAAAGAAAATCTCTAGATTTATCAGATGAACTGCTAGAATATGCCATGAATGAAATTGAAAATGGGTCATCTAATATAGACAAACCTGAAACAACTGAAACTCAAAGAGTAGAAGCCTTTAAAAGTTTTGAGAAAGAGTATGAGGAGATACGGAGGCGCAGAGAAAAGGAAAAGGAAAGAAAGCGAGAAAGAGAAAAGAAGGATAAAGAAAGAGAAAAGAAATCCAATGATAAAAAAGACAGGGAAAAAAGAAGAGAAAAAGAAAAGAAGGAATCAAAAAGAAAAGAGAGAGAGGAAGCAAAGAAGAATAGAGAAAGTAAGAAGTCCGGCGAAAGAAGTGCTGAGAGGCCAAGTGAAGTTCAGAGATCACGGTAAAGTTCTTTTAGTGTAGATGTGTTTAAATTTAATGTTTGATATGATGAATAATACTTCAGAATTGATCTGAATGGGTTATCCATATATTGTTTGGGGCGCTTGTTTCAGCCAAAGGTTTTTCTGCAGTAACTCGAGCAATTTAAATAATACGTACATCAGTTATATATCATTAGAACTGGCATTTTTAGTGGTAAATAAAAGTACTTTACTTTTGAAAATCGGTTGAGAAATAAATATTTTACAGCCAAAATGATTTTTTGGTGGGGCTTTTCCTATAGGTGCCGTGGGACAGCAGAAAATTAAGAAATGTCAAATAACTTCAATAATACTTCAAGTTTTGCTATAAGACTTTCAGGGTGTCTTAATTTAATAATATCTAACAATTTAAAACAATTTTTCGATAAAAATTCTAAAAAATATATTTTTCAAATTTTTCATGCATCAAAATTTTGCATTGAAAATGACCCATCAAAAACAACTTTCGCACATGAAATTTTTATTTCTCAACCGATTTTGAAAAGTCAGGTATTTTTATTTACCACTAAAAATGTCTGTTTCACTGATATACAACTTATTTAGGTAGTAGATTAATTTTATCTTAAAAGTCCAAAAAACTTTGGCTGAAACAAGCGCCCCAAACAATAGGTACAAACATGTAGGTCAACTTTCATTTTAAAAACAAACGTTGCAGAGCACGTTGTTTTCGTTGTCCAAGTCGGCAATGACGAACATTATGGATTACAAGTTGTTTGTACCTACATCATGTGACTGCTAAAACCCATAAGGGCCTATTCCGGATTTAGTCTTTGGCGAGATATTTTATTTAAACTACAGTAGTACTTGTTTGTCGGGAGTTCTTATAATTATGGATAGCGGGAGGTATACAGTACTGGTTCTACCCAGGAAAAATGGGGTGGTCTGCCTCTGCCATAAAAAATCGACTTGTGCTAACATGTGCTGAGAACACCATTTAAACAAATTGTAAGGAGTAACGTTAAAAGTAATCAAAATTTAGAAATAAATTTGCATCACTCATTACATTTAAAGGATTCTGAAATACATGAAAAAATAGAGGTATATTGAAGAAATAATGAATCAAGATGATGAATCATCTTTTGGAAAAATTTATTCAGAACTCGATATGGTCTTTTCAAATCAGTGTGAACTGTTCTTATATAGATTTGCCAACTTATACGTACATTGAAATTTTGACATGTTTGTTTATGAAACTGTAAATATATTTGTTTAGGTCCAAGTCATCAACACTAGAAGCGAGGCCTGAGGTTAGAGATGATCGAAGGCCTGAATTAAGAGATGATAGAAGCCTGAATTCCGAGATGATAGAAGGCCTGAATTCCGAGATGAAAGAAGGTCTGAGTTAAGAGATGATAGAAGGCCTGAGTTAAGAGAAGACCGGAGGTCTGAGTTGAGAGATGATAGAAGGCCCGAGTTAAGGGATGATAGAAGGCCCGAGTTAAGGGATGATAGAAGACCTGAGTTAAGAGATGAT
>JAWPHD010020415.1:0-31849 GCA_037043455.1 Cyrtodaria siliqua | reverse complement strand
ATATTCAGTTCTTACACATATATATTCACTTCTTACACATATATATTCAGTTCTTACACATATATATTCAGGTCTTACACATATATACACATATATATTCCGTTCTTACACATATATATATTCCGTTATTACACGTACAGATTCCGTTCTTACACATATATATTCCGTTCTTACACATATATATTCCGTTCTTCCGCATATATATTCAGTTCTTACGCATATATATTCAGTTCTTACACATATATATTCAGTTCTTACACATATATATTCAGTTCTTACACATATATATTTCGTTCTTACACATATATATTCCATTCTTACACATATTTATTCCGTTCTTACACATATTCCATTCTTACACATATATATTCCGTTCTTACATATATATTCAGTTCTTACACATATATGCTCACTTCTTACACATATATATTCAGTTCTTACACATATATATTCCGTTCTTATACATATATATTCCGTTCTTACACATATATATTCCGTTCTTACACGTACATATTCCATTCTTACACATATATATTCCGTTCTTACGCATATATATTCCGTTCTTACGCATATATATTCAGTTCTTACGCATATACATTCAGTTCTTACACATATATATTCAGTTCTTACATATTTTTATTCAGTTCTTACGCATATATATTCAGTTCTTACGCATATATATTCAGCTCTTACGCATATATATTCATTTCTTACACATATATGTTCAGTTCTTACACATATATAATCCGTTCTTACACGTACATATTCCGTTCTTACACATATATATTCCGTTCTTACACATATATATTCTTACACATATATTCCGTTCTTACACATATATATTCCATTCTTCCACATATATATTCCGTTCTTACACATATATATTCCGTTCTTACGCATATATATTCAGTTCTTACGCATATATAATCCGTTCTTACACATATTTATTCCGTTCTTACACATATATATTCCGTTCTTACACATATATATTCAGTTCTTACACATATATATTCCGTTCTTACAAATATATAATCCGTTCTTACACGTACATATTCCGTTCTTACACATATATATTCCGTTCTTACACATATATATTCCGTTCTTACTCATATATATTCAGTTCCTACGCATATATATTCTGTTCTTACACATATATATTCAGTTCTTACAGATATATATTCTGTTCTTACACATATATATTCAGTTCTTACGCATATATATTCATTTCTTACACATATATGTTCAGTTCTTACGCATATATATTCAGTTCTTACGCATATATATTCAGTTCTTACACATATATATTCAGTTCTTACACATATATATTCAGTTCTTACACATATATATTCAGTTCTTACACATATATATTCTGTTCTTACACATATATATTCCGTTCTTACGCATATATATTCAGTTATTACGCATATATATTCAGTTCTTACACATATATATTCAGTTCTTACAAATATATATTCAGTTCTTACACATATATATTCAGTTCTTACACATATATATTCAGTACTTACACATATATATTCCGTTCTTGCACATATATATTCCGTACTTACACATATATATTCCGTTCTTACACATATATATTCCGTTCTTACACATATATATTCAGTTCTTACACATATATATTCAGTTCTTACGCATATATATTCCGTTCTTACACATATATATTCCGTTCTTACGCATATATATTCAGTTCTTACGCATATATATTCATTTCTTACACATATATGCTCAGTTCTTACGCATATATATTCAGTTTTACACATATATATTCCGTTCTTACGCATATATATTCTTACACATATATATTCAGTTCTTACACATATATATTCCGTTCTTACACATATTTATTCCGTTCTTACAAATATATATTCAGTTCTTACACATATATATTCCCTTCTTACACATATATATTCAGTTTTTACACATATATATTCCGTTCTTACACATACATATTCCGTTCTTACACATATATATTCAGTTCTTACACATATATATTCACTTGTTACACATATATAATTAGTTCTTACACATATATACTCCGTTCTTACACATATATACACATATATATTCCGTTCTTACACATATATATTCCGTTCTTACACGTACATATTCCGTTCTTACACATATTTATTCCGTTCTTACACATATATATTCCGTTCTTACGCCTATATATTCAGTTCTTACACATATATATTCAGTTCTTACATATATATTCAGTTCTTACAAATATATATTCAGTTCTTACATATATATTCAGTTCTTACAAATATATATTCATTTCTTACACATATATATTCAGTTCTTACACATATATATTCAGTTCTTACACATATATATTCCATTTTTACACATATAAATTCCGTTCTTACACATATATATTCCTTTCTTACGCATATATATTCCGTTCTTACACATATATATTCCGTTCTTACACATATACAGTCAGTTCTTACACATAAATATTCCGTTCTTACACATATATATTCCTTTCTTACGCATATATATTCCGTTCTTACGCATATATATTCAGTTCTTACGCATATATATTCAGTTCTTACACATATATATTCAGTTCTAACACATATATATTCAGTTCTTACACATATATATTCAGTTCTTACACATATATATTCCGTTCTTACACATATATATTCCATTCTTAAACATATATATTCCGTTCTTACACGTATATATTCCGTTCTTACACATATATATTCCGTTCTTACACATATATATTCCGTTCTTATACATATATATTCCGTTCTTACACATATATATTCCGTTCTTACACATATATATTCCGTTCTTACACGTATATATTCCGTTCTTACACATATATATTCCGTTCTTACACATATATATTCCGTTCTTACACATATATATTCAGTTCTTACGCATATATATTCCGTTCTTACACATATATATTCCGTTCTTACACATAGATATTCAGTTCTTACACATATATATTCAGTTCTTAAGCATATATATTCCGTTCTTACACATATATATTCCGTTCTTACGCATATATATTCTTACACATATATTCCGTTCTTACACATATATATTCAGTTCTTACACATATATATTCCGTTCTTACACATATATATTCCTTTCTTACGCATATATATTCCGTTCTTACGCATATATATTCAGTTCTTACGCATATATATTCAGTTCTTACACATATATATTCAGTTCTTACAAATATATATTCAGTTCTTACACATATATATTCAGTTCTTACACATATATATTCCGTTCTTACACATATATATTCCGTTCTTAAACATATATATTCCGTTCTTACACGTATATATTCCGTTCTTACACATATATATTCCGTTCTTACACATATATATTCAGTTCCTATACATATATATTCCGTTCTTACACATATATATTCCGTTCTTACACGTATATATTCCGTTCTTACACATATATATTCCGTTCTTACACATATATATTCCGTTCTTACACATATATATTCAGTTCTTACGCATATATATTCCGTTCTTACACATATATATTCCGTTCTTACACATAGATATTCAGTTCTTACACATATATATTCAGTTCTTACGCATATATATTCCGTTCTTACACATATATATTCCGTTCTTACGCATATATATTCTTACACATATATTCCGTTCTTACACATATATATTCAGTTCTTACACATATATATTCCGTTCTTACACATATATATTCCGTTCTTACGCATATATATTCAGTTCTTACTCATATATATTCCGTTCTTACGCATATATATTCAGTTCTTACGCATATATATTCAGTTCTTATGCATATATATTCAGTTCTTACGCATATATATTCAGTTCTTACACATATATATTCAGTTCTTACAAATATATATTCAGTTCTTACACATATATATTCAGTTCTTACACATATATATTCCGTTCTTACACATATATATTCCGTTCTTAAATATATATATTCCGTTCTTACACGTATATATTCCGTTCTTACACATATATATTCCGTTCTTACACATATATATTCAGTTCTTATACATATATATTCCGTTATTACACATATATATTCCGTTCTTACACGTATATATTCCGTTCTTACATATATATATTCCGTTCTTACACATATATATTCCGTTCTTACACATATATATTCAGTTCTTACGCATATATATTCCGTTCTTACGCATATATATTCCGTTCTTACACATAGATATTCAGTTCTTACACATATATATTCAGTTCTTACGCATATATATTCCGTTCTTACACATATATATTCCGTTCTTACGCATATATATTCTTACACATATATTCCGTTCTTACACATATATATTCAGTTCTTACACATATATATTCCGTTCTTACACATATATATTTCGTTCTTACGCATATATATTCAGTTCTTACTCATATATATTCCGTTCTTACGCATATATATTCAGTTCTTACGCATATATATTCAGTTCTTATGCATATATATTCAGTTCTTACGCATATATATTCAGTTCTTACGCATATACATTCAGTTCTTACGCATATATATTTAGTTCTTACACATATATATTCTGTTCTTACACATATATATTCAGTTCTTACACATATATATTCAGTTCTTACAGATATATATTCAGTTCTTACGCATATATATTCAGTTCTTACGCATATATATTCAGTTATTACGCATATATATTCTTTTCTTACACATATATGTTCAGTTCTTACACATATATATTCCGTTCTTCCGCATATATATTCAGTTCTTACGCATATATATTCAGTTCTTACACATATATATTCAGTTCTTACACATATATATTCAGTTCTTACACATATATATTTCGTTCTTACACATATATATTCCATTCTTACACATATTTATTCCGTTCTTACACATATTCCATTCTTACACATATATATTCCGTTCTTACATATATATTCAGTTCTTACACATATATGCTCACTTCTTACACATATATATTCAGTTCTTACACATATATATTCCGTTCTTATACATATATATTCCGTTCTTACACATATATATTCCGTTCTTACACGTACATATTCCATTCTTACACATATATATTCCGGTTCTTACGCATATATATTCCGTTCTTACGCATATATATTCAGTTCTTACGCATATACATTCAGTTCTTACACATATATATTCAGTTTCTTACATATTTTTATTCAGTTCTTACGCATATATATTCAGTTCTTACGCATATATATTCAGCTCTTACGCATATATATTCATTTCTTACACATATATGTTCAGTTCTTACACATATATAATCCGTTCTTACACGTACATATTCCGTTCTTACACATATATATTCCGTTCTTACACATATATATTCTTACACATATATTCCGTTCTTACACATATATATTCCATTCTTCCACATATATATTCCGTTCTTACACATATATATTCCGTTCTTCCGCATATATATTCAGTTCTTACGCATATATAATCCGTTCTTACACATATTTATTCCGTTCTTACACATATATATTCCGTTCTTACACATATATATTCAGTTCTTACACATATATATTCCGTTCTTACAAATATATAATCCGTTCTTACACGTGCATATTCCGTTCTTACACATATATATTCCGTTCTTACACATATATATTCCGTTCTTACTCATATATATTCAGTTCCTACGCATATATATTCTGTTCTTACACATATATATTCAGTTCTTACAGATATATATTCTGTTCTTACACATATATATTCAGTTCTTACGCATATATATTCATTTCTGACACATATATGTTCAGTTCTTACGCATATATATTCAGTTCTTACGCATATATATTCAGTTCTTACACATATATATTCAGTTCTTACACATATATATTCAGTTCTTACACATATATATTCAGTTCTTACACATATATATTCTGTTCTTACACATATATATTCCGTTCTTACGCATATATATTCAGTTATTACGCATATATATTCAGTTCTTACACATATATATTCAGTTCTTACACGTATATATTACGTTCTTACACATATATATTCCGTTCTTACACATATATATTCCGTTCTTATACATATATATTCCGTTCTTACACATATATATTCCGTTCTTACACATATATATTCCGTTCTTACACGTATATATTCCGTTCTTACACATATATATTCCGTTCTTACACATATATATTCCGTTCTTACACATATATATTCAGTTATTACGCATATATATTCCGTTCTTACACATATATATTCCGTTCTTACACATAGATATTCAGTTCTTACACATATATATTCAGTTCTTAAGCATATATATTCCGTTCTTACACATATATATTCCGTTCTTACGCATATATATTCTTACACATATATTCCGTTCTTACACATATATATTCCGTTCTTACACATATATATTCCGTTCTTACAAATATATATTCAGTTCCTACACATATATATTCCCTTCTGACACATATATATTCAGTTTTTACACATATATATTCCGTTCTTACACATACATATTCCGTTCTTACACATATATATTCAGTTCTTACACATATATATTCACTTGTTACACATATATAATTAGTTCTTACACATATATACTCCGTTCTTACACATATATACACATATATATTCCGTTCTTACACATATATATTCCGTTCTTACACGTACATATTCCGTTCTTACACATATTTATTCCGTTCTTACACATATATATTCCGTTCTTACGCCTATATATTCAGTTCTTACACATATATATTCAGTTCTTACATATATATTCAGTTCTTACAAATATATATTCAGTTCTTACATATATATTCAGTTCTTACAAATATATATTCATTTCTAACACATATATATTCAGTTCTTACACATATATATTCAGTTCTTACACATATATATTCCGTTTTTACACATATAAATTCCGTTCTTACACATATATATTCCTTTCTTACGCATATATATTCCGTTCTTACACATATATATTCCGTTCTTACACATATACAGTCAGTTCTTACACATAAATATTCCGTTCTTACACATATATATTCCTTTCTTACGCATATATATTCCGTTCTTACGCATATATATTCAGTTCTTACGCATATATATTCAGTTCTTACACATATATATTCAGTTCTAACACATATATATTCAGTTCTTACACATATATATTCAGTTCTTACACATATATATTCCGTTCTTACACATATATATTCCATTCTTAAACATATATATTCCGTTCTTACACGTATATATTCCGTTCTTACACATATATATTCCGTTCTTACACATATATATTCCGTTCTTATACATATATATTCCGTTCTTACACATATATATTCCGTTCTTACACATATATATTCCGTTCTTACACGTATATATTCCGTTCTTACACATATATATTCCGTTCTTACACATATATATTCCGTTCTTACACATATATATTCAGTTCTTACGCATATATATTCCGTTCTTACACATATATATTCCGTTCTTACACATAGATATTCAGTTCTTACACATATATATTCAGTTCTTAAACATATATATTCCGTTCTTACACATATATATTCCGTTCTTACGCATATATATTCTTACACATATATTCCGTTCTTACACATATATATTCAGTTCTTACACATATATATTCCGTTCTTACACATATATATTCCTTTCTTACGCATATATATTCCGTTCTTACGCATATATATTCAGTTCTTACGCATATATATTCAGTTCTTACACATATATATTCAGTTCTTACAAATATATATTCAGTTCTTACACATATATATTCAGTTCTTACACATATATATTCCGTTCTTACACATATATATTCCGTTCTTAAACATATATATTCCGTTCTTACACGTATATATTCCGTTCTTACACATATATATTCCGTTCTTACACATATATATTCAGTTCCTATACATATATATTCCGTTCTTACACATATATATTCCGTTCTTACACGTATATATTCCGTTCTTACACATATATATTCCGTTCTTACACATATATATTCCGTTCTTACACATATATATTCAGTTCTTACGCATATATATTCCGTTCTTACACATATATATTCCGTTCTTACACATAGATATTCAGTTCTTACACATATATATTCAGTTCTTACGCATATATATTCCGTTCTTACACATATATATTCCGTTCTTACGCATATATATTCTTACACATATATTCCGTTCTTACACATATATATTCAGTTCTTACACATATATATTCCGTTCTTACACATATATATTCCGTTCTTACGCATATATATTCAGTTCTTACTCATATATATTCCGTTCTTACGCATATATATTCAGTTCTTACGCATATATATTCAGTTCTTATGCATATATATTCAGTTCTTACGCATATATATTCAGTTCTTACACATATATATTCAGTTCTTACAAATATATATTCAGTTCTTACACATATATATTCAGTTCTTACACATATATATTCCGTTCTTACACATATATATTCCGTTCTTAAATATATATATTCCGTTCTTACACGTATATATTCCGTTCTTACACATATATATTCCGTTCTTACACATATATATTCAGTTCTTATACATATATATTCCGTTATTACACATATATATTCCGTTCTTACACGTATATATTCCGTTCTTACATATATATATTCCGTTCTTACACATATATATTCCGTTCTTACACATATATATTCAGTTCTTACGCATATATATTCCGTTCTTACGCATATATATTCCGTTCTTACACATAGATATTCAGTTCTTACACATATATATTCCGTTCTTACACATATATATTTCGTTCTTACGCATATATATTCAGTTCTTACTCATATATATTCCGTTCTTACGCATATATATTCAGTTCTTACGCATATATATTCAGTTCTTATGCATATATATTCAGTTCTTACGCATATATATTCAGTTCTTACGCATATACATTCAGTTCTTACGCATATATATTTAGTTCTTACACATATATATTCTGTTCTTACACATATATATTCAGTTCTTACACATATATATTCAGTTCTTACAGATATATATTCAGTTCTTACGCATATATATTCAGTTCTTACGCATATATATTCAGTTATTACGCATATATATTCTTTTCTTACACATATATGTTCAGTTCTTACACATATATATTCCGTTCTTCCGCATATATATTCAGTTCTTACGCATATATATTCTGTTCTTACACATATATATTCAGTTCTTACACATATATATTCAGTTCTTACACATATATATTTCGTTCTTACACATATATATTCCATTCTTACACATATTTATTCCGTTCTTACACATATTCCATTCTTACACATATATATTCCGTTCTTACATATATATTCAGTTCTTACACATATATGCTCACTTCTTACACATATATATTCAGTTCTTACACATATATATTCCGTTCTTATACATATATATTCCGTTCTTACACATATATATTCCGTTCTTACACGTACATATTCCATTCTTACACATATATATTCCGTTCTTACGCATATATATTCCGTTCTTACGCATATATATTCAGTTCTTACGCATATACATTCAGTTCTTACACATATATATTCAGTTCTTACATATTTTTATTCAGTTCTTACGCATATATATTCAGTTCTTACGCATATATATTCAGCTCTTACGCATATATATTCATTTCTTACACATATATGTTCAGTTCTTACACATATATAATCCGTTCTTACACGTACATATTCCGTTCTTACACATATATATTCCGTTCTTACACATATATATTCTTACACATATATTCCGTTCTTACACATATATATTCCATTCTTAAACATATATATTCCGTTCTTACACGTATATATTCCGTTCTTACACATATATATTCCGTTCTTACACATATATATTCCGTTCTTATACATATATATTCCGTTCTTACACATATATATTCCGTTCTTACACATATATATTCCGTTCTTACACGTATATATTCCGTTCTTACACATATATATTCCGTTCTTACACATATATATTCCGTTCTTACACATATATATTCAGTTCTTACGCATATATATTCCGTTCTTACACATATATATTCCGTTCTTACACATAGATATTCAGTTCTTACACATATATATTCAGTTCTTAAGCATATATATTCCGTTCTTACACATATATATTCCGTTCTTACGCATATATATTCTTACACATATATTCCGTTCTTACACATATATATTCAGTTCTTACACATATATATTCCGTTCTTACACATATATATTCCTTTCTTACGCATATATATTCCGTTCTTACGCATATATATTCAGTTCTTACGCATATATATTCAGTTCTTACACATATATATTCAGTTCTTACAAATATATATTCAGTTCTTACACATATATATTCAGTTCTTACACATATATATTCCGTTCTTACACATATATATTCCGTTCTTAAACATATATATTCCGTTCTTACACGTATATATTCCGTTCTTACACATATATATTCCGTTCTTACACATATATATTCAGTTCCTATACATATATATTCCGTTCTTACACATATATATTCCGTTCTTACACGTATATATTCCGTTCTTACACATATATATTCCGTTCTTACACATATATATTCCGTTCTTACACATATATATTCAGTTCTTACGCATATATATTCCGTTCTTACACATATATATTCCGTTCTTACACATAGATATTCAGTTCTTACACATATATATTCAGTTCTTACGCATATATATTCCGTTCTTACACATATATATTCCGTTCTTACGCATATATATTCTTACACATATATTCCGTTCTTACACATATATATTCAGTTCTTACACATATATATTCCGTTCTTACACATATATATTCCGTTCTTACGCATATATATTCAGTTCTTACTCATATATATTCCGTTCTTACGCATATATATTCAGTTCTTACGCATATATATTCAGTTCTTATGCATATATATTCAGTTCTTACGCATATATATTCAGTTCTTACACATATATATTCAGTTCTTACAAATATATATTCAGTTCTTACACATATATATTCAGTTCTTACACATATATATTCCGTTCTTACACATATATATTCCGTTCTTAAATATATATATTCCGTTCTTACACGTATATATTCCGTTCTTACACATATATATTCCGTTCTTACACATATATATTCAGTTCTTATACATATATATTCCGTTATTACACATATATATTCCGTTCTTACACGTATATATTCCGTTCTTACATATCTATATTCCGTTCTTACACATATATATTCCGTTCTTACACATATATATTCAGTTCTTACGCATATATATTCCGTTCTTACGCATATATATTCCGTTCTTACACATAGATATTCAGTTCTTACACATATATATTCAGTTCTTACGCATATATATTCCGTTCTTACACATATATATTCCGTTCTTACGCATATATATTCTTACACATATATTCCGTTCTTACACATATATATTCAGTTCTTACACATATATATTCCGTTCTAACACATATATATTTCGTTCTTACGCATATATATTCAGTTCTTACTCATATATATTCCGTTCTTACGCATATATATTCAGTTCTTACGCATATATATTCAGTTCTTATGCATATATATTCAGTTCTTACGCATATATATTCAGTTCTTACGCATATATATTCAGTTCTTACGCATATATATTCAGTTATTACGCATATATATTCTTTTCTTACACATATATGTTCAGTTCTTACACATATATATTCCGTTCTTACACGTACATATTCCGTTCTTACACATATATATTCCGTTCTTACACATATATATTCCGTTATTGCACATATATATTCAGTTCTTACACATATATATTCATTTCTTACACATATATATTCAGTTTTTACACATATATATTCAGTTCTTACACATATATACACATATATATTCCGTTCTTACACATGTATATATTCCGTTCTTACACGTACAGATTCCGTTCTTACACATATATATTCCGTTCTACACATATATATTCCGTTCTTCCGCATATATATTCAGTTCTTACGCATATATATTCAGTTCTTACACATATATATTCGGTTCTTACACATATATATTCAGTTCTTACACATATATATTTCGTTCTTACACATATATATTCCATTCTTACACATATTTATTCCGTTCTTACACATATTCCATTCTTACACATATATATTCCGTTCTTACATATATATTCCGTTCTTACACATATATATTCACTTCTTACACATATATATTCAGTTCTTACACATATATATTCCGTTCTTATACATATATATTCCGTTCTTACACATATATATTCCGTTCTTACACGTACATATTCCATTCTTACACATATATATTCCGTTCTTACGCATATATATTCCGTTCTTACGCATATGTATTCAGTTCTTACGCATATATATTCAGTTCTTACACATATATATTCAGTTCTTACATATATTTATTCAGTTCTTACGCATATATATTCAGTTCTTACGCATATATATTCAGCTCTTACGCATATATATTCATTTCTTACAAATATATGTTCAGTTCTTACACATATATAATCCGTTCTTACACGTACATATTCCGTTCTTACACATATATATTCCGTTCTTACACATATATATTCTTACACATATATTCCGTTCTTACACATATATATTCCATTCGTCCACATATATATTCCGTACTTACACATATATATTCCGTTCTTACGCATATATATTCAGTTCTTACGCATATATAATCCGTTCTTACACATATTTATTCCGTTCTTACACATATATATTCCGTTCTTACACATATATATTCAGTTCTTACACATATATATTCCGTTCTTACAAATATATAATCCGTTCTTACACGTACATATTCCGTTCTTACACATATATATTCCGTTCTTACACATATATATTCCGTTCTTACTCATATATATTCAGTTCCTACGCATATATATTCAGTTCTTACACATATATATTCAGTTCTTACAGATATATATTCTGTTCTTACGCATATATATTCAGTTCTTACGCATATATATTCAGTTCTTACGCATATATATTCAGTTCTTACGCATATATATTCAGTTCTTACACATATATATTCAGTTCTTACACATATATATTCAGTTCTTACACATATATATTCCGTTCTTACACATATATATTCCGTTCTTACGCATAAGTATTCAGTTCTTACACATATATATTCAGTTCTTACAGATATATATTCAGTTCTTACGCATATATATTCGGTTCTTACGCATAGGTATTCAGTTCTTACACATATATATTCAGTTCTTACAGATATATATTCAGTTCTTACGCATATATTTTCAATTCTTACGCATATATATTCAGTTCTTACGCATATATATTCATTTCTTACACATATATGTTCAGTTCTTACACATATATATTCCGTTCTTACACGTACATATTCCGTTCTTACACATATATATATATATTCCGTTCTTACACATATATATTCCGTTCTTACACATATATATTCAGTTCTTACACATATATATTCACTTCTTACACATAAATATTCAGTTCTTACACATATATATTCACTTCTTACACATATATACACATATATATTCCGTTCTTACACATATATATATTCCGTTCTTACACGTACTGATTCCGTTCTTACACATATATATTCCGTTCTTACACATATATATTCCGTTCTTCCGCATATATATTCAGTTCTTACGCATATATATTCAGTTCTTACACATATATATTCAGTTCTTACACATATATATTCAGTTCTTACACATATATATTTCGTTCTTACACATATATATTCCATTCTTACACATAATTATTCCGTTCTTACACATAATCCATTCTTACACATATATATTCCGTTCTTACATATATATTCAGTTCTTACACATATATATTCACTTCTTACACATATATATTCAGTTCTTACACATATATATTCCGTTCTTATACATATATATTCCGTTCTTACACATATATATTCCGTTCTTACACATACATATTCCATTCTTACACATATATATTCCGTTCTTACGCATATATATTCCGTTCTTACGCATATATATTCAGTTCTTACGCATATATATTCAGTTCTTACACATATTATTCAGTTATTACGCATATATATTCCGTTCTTACACATATATATTCCGTTCTTACACATATATATTTCGTTCTTACGCATATATATTCAGTTCTTACGCATATATATTCAGTTCTTACACATAAATATTCAGTTCTTACAGATATATATTCAGTTTCTTACGCAATATATTCAGTTCTTACGCATATATATTCAGTTCTTACGCATATATATTCATTTCTTACACATATATGTTCAGTTCTTACACATATATATTCCGTTCTTACACGTACATATTCCATTCGTTACACATATATATACCGTTCTTACACATATATATTCTTACACATATATTCCGTTCTTACACATATAAATTCCATTCTTCCACATATATATTCCGTTCTTACACATATATATTCCGTTCTTACGCATATATATTCAGTTATTACGCATATATATTCCGTTCTTACACATATATATTCCGTCTTACACATATATATTTCGTTCTTACGCATATATATTCAGTTCTTACGCATATATTATTCAGTTCTTACACATATATATTCAGTTCTTACAGATATATATTCAGTTCTTACGCATATATATTCAGTTCTTACGCATATATATATAGTTCTTACGCATATATTCATTTCTTACACATATATGTTCAGTCTTACAATATATATTCCGTTCTTACACGTACATATTCCGTTCTTACACTTATAAATTCCGTTCTTACACATATTATTCCGTTCTTACACATATATATTCAGTTCTTACACTAATATTCAACTTCTTACACATATATATTCAGTTCTTACACATATATATTCAGGTCTTACACATATATACACATATATATTCCGTTCTTACACATATATATATTCCGTTATTACACGTACAGATTCCGTTCTTACACATATATATTCTGTTCATACACATATATATTCCGTTCTTCCGCATATATATTCAGTTCTTACGCATATATATTCAGTTCTTACACATATATATTCAGTCTTACACATATATATTCAGTTCTTACACATATATATTTCGTTCTTACACATATCTATTCCATTCTTACACATAATTATTCCGTTCTTACACATATCGCCATTCTTTCACATATATATTCCGTTCTTACATATATATTCAGTTCTTACACATATATATTCACTTCTTACACATATATATTCAGTTCTTACACATATATATTCCGTCTTATACATATTATTCCGTTCTTACACATATATATTCCGTTCTTACACATACATATTCCATTCTTACACATATATATTCCGTTTTTACGCATATATATTCCGTTCTACGCATATATATTCAGTTTCTTACGCATATTTATTCAGTTCTTACACATTATATTCAGTTCTTACATATATTTATTCAGTTTTTACGCATATATATTTAGTTCTTACGCATATATATTCAGCTCATACGCATAAATATTCATTTCTTACACATATATGTTCAGTTCTTACACATATATAATTCGTTCTTACACGTACATATTCCATTCTTACACATATATATACCGTTCTTACACATATATATTCTTACACATATATTCCGTTCTTACACATATAAATTCCATTCTTCCACATATATATTCCGTTCTTACACATATATATTCCGTTCTTACGCATATATATTCAGTTATTACGCATATATATTCCGTTCTTACACATATATATTCCGTTCTTACACATATATATTTCGTTCTTACGCATATATATTCAGTTCTTACGCATATATATTCAGTTCTTACACATATATATATTCAGTTCTTACAGATATATATTCAGTTCTTACGCATATATATTCAGTTCTTACGCATATATATTCAGTTCTTACGCATATATATTCATTTCTTACACATATATGTTCAGTTCTTACACATATATATTCCGTTCTTACACGTACATATTCCGTTCTTACACATATATATTCCGTTCTTACACATATATATTCCGTTCTTACACATATATATTCAGTTCTTACACATATATATTCACTTCTTACACATATATATTCAGTTCTTACACATATATATTCAGGTCTTACACATATATACACATATATATTCCGTTCTTACACATATATATATTCCGTTATTACACGTACAGATTCCGTTCTTACACATATATATTCCGTTCTTACACATATATATTCCGTTCTTCCGCATATATATTCAGTTCTTACGCATATATATTCAGTTCTTACACATATATATTCAGTTCTTACACATATATATTCAGTTCTTACACATATATATTTCGTTCTTACACATATATATTCCATTCTTACACATATTTATTCCGTTCTTACACATATTCCATTCTTACACATATATATTCCGTTCTTACATATATATTCAGTTCTTACACATATATGCTCACTTCTTACACATATATATTCAGTTCTTACACATATATATTCCGTTCTTATACATATATATTCCGTTCTTACACATATATATTCCGTTCTTACACGTACATATTCCATTCTTACACATATATATTCCGTTCTTACGCATATATATTCCGTTCTTACGCATATATATTCAGTTCTTACGCATATACATTCAGTTCTTACACATTATATATTCAGTTCTTACATATTTTTATTCAGTTCTTACGCATATATATTCAGTTCTTACGCATATATATTCAGCTCTTACGCATATATATTCATTTCTTACACATATATGTTCAGTTCTTACACATATATAATCCGTTCTTACACGTACATATTCCGTTCTTACACATATATATTCCGTTCTTACACATATATATTCTTACACATATATTCCGTTCTTACACATATATATTCCATTCTTCCACATATATATTCCTTTCTTACACATATATATTCCGTTCTTACGCATATATATTCAGTTCTTACGCATATATAATCCGTTCTTACACATATTTATTCCGTTCTTACACATATATATTCCGTTCTTACACATTTATATTCAGTTCTTACACATATATATTCCGTTCTTACAAATATATAATCCGTTCTTACACGTACATATTCCGTTCTTACACATATATATTCCGTTCTTACACATATATATTCCGTTCTTACTCATATATATTCAGTTCCTACGCATATATATTCTGTTCTTACACATATATATTCAGTTCTTACAGATATATATTCTGTTCTTACACATATATATTCAGTTCTTACGCATATATATTCATTTCTTACACATATATGTTCAGTTCTTACGCATATATATTCAGTTCTTACGCATATATATTCAGTTCTTACACATATATATTCAGTTCTTACACATATATATTCAGTTCTTACACATATATATTCAGTTCTTACACATATATATTTTGTTCTTACACATATATATTCCGTTCTTACGCATATATATTCAGTTATTACGCATATATATTCAGTTCTTACACATATATATTCAGTTCTTACACATATATATTCAGTTCTTACACATATATATTCAGTTCTTACACATATATATTCTGTTCTTACACATATATATTCCGTTCTTACGCATATATATTCAGTTATTACGCATATATATTCAGTTCTTACACATATATATTCAGTTCTTACAAATATATATTCAGTTCTTACACATATATATTCAGTTCTTACACATATATATTCAGTACTTACACATATATATTCCGTTCTTGCACATATATATTCCGTACTTACACATATATATTCCGTTCTTACACATATATATTCCGTTCTTACACATATATATTCAGTTCTTACACATATATATTCAGTTCTTACGCATATATATTCCGTTCTTACACATATATATTCCGTTCTTACGCATATATATTCAGTTCTTACGCATATATATTCATTTCTTACACATATATGCTCAGTTCTTACGCATATATATTCAGTTTTACGAATATATATTCCGTTCTTACGCATATATATTCAGTTCTTACACATATATATTCAGTTCTTACACATATATATTCCGTTCTTACACATATTTATTCCGTTCTTACACATATATATTCTGTTCTTACACATATATATTCACTTCTTACACATATATATTCACTTCTTACACATATATATTCCGTTCTTACACATATATATTCAGTACTTACAGATATATCTTCAGTTCTTACGCATATATATTCAGTTCTTAGGCATACATATTCAGTTCTTACGCATATATATTCATTTCTTACACATATATATTCCGTTCTTACGCATATATATTCTTACACATATATTCCGTTCTTACACATATATATTCCGTTCTTACACATATATATTCCGTTCTAACGCATATATATTCCGTTCTTACACATATATATTCAGTTCTTACACATATATATTCCGGTCTTACACATATATATTCCGTTCTTACACATATATATTCACTTCTTACACATATATATTCCGTTCTTACACATATATATTCCGTTCTTACACATATTTATTCCGTTCTTACACATATATATTACGTTCTTACACATATATATTCCGTTTTTACACGTATATATTCCGTTCTTACACGTATATATTTCGTTCTTACACATATATATTCCGTTCTTACAATATATTTTCAGTTTTTACGCATATATATTCAGTTTTTACGCATATATATTCAGTTCTTACGCATATATATTAAGTTTTACGCATATATATTCTTACATATATATTCCGTCCTTACACATATATATTCAGTTCTTACACATATATATTCCGTTCTTACGCATATATATTCCGTTCTTACTCACATATATTCCGTTCTAACGCATATATATTCAGTTCTTACGCATATATGTTCAGTTCTTACGCATATATATTCAGTTCTTACGCATACATATTGAGTTCGTACGCATATATAATCAGTTCTTTCGCATATATGTTCAGTTCTTACGCATATATGTTCAGTTCTTATGCATATATTTTCAGTTCTGACGCATATATGTTCAGCTCTTACGCATATATGTTCAGTTCTTACGCATATATATTCAGTTCTTACGCATATATGTTCAGCTCTTACGCATATATGTTCAGTTCTTACGCATATATATTTAGTTATTACACATATATATTCAGTTCTTACGCATATATATTCCGTTCTTAGACATATATATTGCCTTCTTACGCATATATATTCAGTTCTTACACATATATATTCAGTTCTTACACATATATATTCAGTTGTTACACATATATATTAAGTTCTTACACATATATATTCCGTTCTGACACGTACATATTCCGTTCTTACACATATATATTCCGTTCTTACACATATATATTCCGTTCTAAATCATATATATTCCGTTCTTACACATATATATTCCGTTCTAACGCATATATATTCCGTTCTTACACATATATATTCAGTTCTTACGCATATATATTCCATTCTTACACATATATATTCCGTTCTTACGGATATATATTCTTACACATATATTCCGTTCTTACACATATATATTCCGTTCTTACACATATATATTCCGTTCTAACGCAATATATTCCGTTCTTACACATATATATTCCGTTCTTACATGGATATATTCAGTTCTTTCACATATATATTCAGTTGTTACACATATATATTCCGTTCTTACACATATATATTCCGTTCTTACACATATATATTCCGTTCTTACACATATATATTCCGTTTTTACACGTATATATTCCGTTCTTACACATATATATTCCGTTCTTACACATATATATTCAGTTCTTACGCATATATATTCCGTTCTTATACATATATATTCCGTTCTTACGCATATATATTCAGTTCTTACACATATATATTCATTTCTTACACTTATATGTTCAGTTCTTACACATATATATTCCGTTCTAACGCATATATATTCCGTTCTTACTCATATATATTCCGTTCTAACGCATATATATTCCGTTCTTACACATATATATTCAGTTCTTACGCATATATATTCCGTTCTTACACATATATATTCCGTTCTTACGCATATATATTCTTACACATATATTCCGTTCTTACACATATATATTCCGTTCTTACACATATATATTCCGTTCTAACGCAATATATTCCGTTCTTAAACATATATATTCCGTTCTTACATGGATATATTCCGTTCTTAAACGTATATATTCCGTTCTTACACATATATATTCCGTTTATACACATAGATATTCCATTCTTACACATATATATTCTGTTCTTACACATATATATTCCGTTCTTACACGTATATATTCCGTTCTTACATGTATATATTCCGTTCTTACACATATATATTCCGTTCTTACATATATTTTCCGTTCTTACGCATATATATTCTGTTCTTTCGCATATATATTCAATTTTACGCATAGATATTCAGTTCTTACTCATATATATTCAGTTCTTACACATATTTATTCAGTTCTTACACATATATATTCAGTTCTTACGCATATATGTTCAGTTCTTACGCATATATATTCAGTTCTTACGCATACATATTGAGTTCGTACGCATATATAATCAGTTCTTTCGCATATATAATCCGTTCTTACGCATATATATTCAGTTCTGACGCTTATATATTCAGTTCTTACTCATATATGTTCAGTTCTTACGCATATATGTTCAGTTCTTATGCATATATTTTCAGTTCTGACGCATATATATTCAGTTCTTACGCATATATGTTCAGCTCTTACGCATATATGTTCAGTTCTTACGCATATATATTCAGTTCTTACACATATATATTCCGTTCTTACACATATATATTCCGTTCTTAGACATATATATTGCGTTCTTACGCATATATATTCAGTTCTTACACATATATATTCAGTTCTTACACATATATATTCAGTTGTTACACATATATATTCCGTTCTTACACATATATATTCCGTTCTGACACTTACATATTCCGTTCTTACACATATATATTCCGTTCTTACACATATATATTCCGTTCTAACGCATATATATTCCGTTCTTACACATATATATTCCGTTCTAACGCATATATATTCCGTTCTTACACATATATATTCAGTTCTTACGCATATATATTCCGTTCTTACACATATATATTCCGTTCTTACGCATATATATTCTTACACATATATTTCGTTCTCACACATATATATTCCGTTCTTACACATATATATTCCGTTCTAACGCAATATATTCCGTTCTTACACATATATATTCCGTTCTTACATGGATATATTCCGTTCCTACACGTATATATTCCGTTCTTACACATATATATTCCGTTTATACACATAGATATTCCGTTCTTACACATATATATTCTGTTCTTACACATATATATTCCGTTCTTATACGTATATATTCCGTTCTTACATATATATATTCCGTTCTTACACAAATATATTACGTTCTTACATATATTTTCCGTTCTTACGCATATATATTCCGTTCTTTCGCATATATATTCAATTTTACGCATATATATTCAGTTGTTACGCATATATATTCCGTTCTTACACATATATATTCCGTTCTTACGCATATATATTCTTACACATATATTTCGTTCTTACACATATATATTCCGTTCTTACACATATATATTCCGTTCTAACGCAATATATTCCGTTCTTACACATATATATTCCGTTCTTACATGGATATATTCCGTTCCTACACGTATATATTCCGTTCTTACACATATATATTCCGTTTATACACATAGATATTCCGTTCTTACACATATATATTCTGTTCTTACACATATATATTCCGTTCTTACACGTATATATTCCGTTCTTACATATATATATTCCGTTCTTACACATATATATTACGTTCTTACATATATTTTCCGTTCTTACGTATATATATTCAGTTCTTACACATATATATTCCGTTCTTACGCATATATATTCTTACACATATAGTCCGTTCTAACACATATATTTTCAGTTCTTACACATATATATTCCATTCTTACACATATATATTCAGTTCTTTCGCATATATAATCCGTTTTTACGCATATATATTCAGTTCTGACGCTTATATATTCAATTCTTACGCATATATGTTCAGTTCTTACGCATATATGTTCAGTTATTATGCATATATTTTCAGTTCTGACGCATATATGTTCAGCTCTTACGCATATATGTTCCGTTCTTACGCATATATATTCAGTTCTTACGCATATATGTTCAGCTCTTACGCATATATGTTCAGTTCTTACGCATATATATTCAGTTCTTACACATATATATCGAGTTCTTACGCATATATATTCCGTTCTTAGACATATATATTGCGTTCTTACGCATATATATTCAGTTCTTACACATATATATTCAGTTCTTACACATATATATTCAGTTGTTACACATATATATGCCGTTCTTACACATATATATTCAGTTATTACACGTACATATTCCGTTCTTACACATATATATTCCGTTCTTACACATATATATTCCGTTCTAACGCATATATATTCCGTTCTTACACATATATATTCCATTCTAACGCATATATATTCCGTTCTTACACATATATATTCAGTTCTTACGCATATATATTCCGTTCTTACACATATATATTCCGTTCTTACGCATATATATTCTTACACATATATTCCGTTCTTACACATATATATTCCGTTCTTACACATATATATTCCGTTCTAACGCAATATATTCCGTTCTTACACATATATATTCCGTTCTTACATGGATATATTCCATTCTTACACGTATATATTCCTTTCTTACACATATATATTCCGTTTATACACATAGATATTCCGTTCTTACACATATATATTCTGTTCTTACACATATATATTCCGTTCCTACACGTATATATTCCGTTCTTACATATATATATTCCTTTCTTACACATATATATTCAGTTCTTACACATATTTATTCAGTTCTTACACATATATATTCAGTTCTTACGTATATATATTCCGTTCTTACACATATATATTCCGTTCTTACGCATATATATTCTTACACATATATTCCGTTCTTACACATATATGTTCAGTTCTTACACATATATATTCCGTTCTTACACATATATATTCAGTTTTACGCATATATATTCAGTTCTTACGCATATATATTCCGTTCTTACACATATATATTCAGATCTTACGCATATATATTCCGTTCTTTCTCATATATATTCAGTTTTACGCATATATATTCCGTTCTTACACATATATATTCAGTTCTTACACATATATATTCCGTTCTTACCCATATATATTCCGTTCTTACGCATATATATTCAGTTCTTATGCATATATATTCCGTTCTTACTCATATATATTCAGTTCTTACGTATATATATTCAGTTCTTACACATATATATTCAGTTCTTACACATATATATTCAGTTCTTACACATATATATTCTGTTCTTACACATATATATTCCGTTCTTACACATATATTTTCCGTTATTACACATATATATTCCGTTCTTACGCATATATGTTCTTACACATATATTCCGTTCTTACACATATATATTCCGCTCTTACACATATATATTCCGTTCTTACACATACATATTCCGTTCTTACACATATATATTCCGTTCTTACACATATATCTTCCATTCTTACACATATATATTTCGATCTTACACATATATATTTCGTTCTTACAAATATATATTCCGTTCTTACACATACATATTCCGTTCTTACACATATATATTCCGTTCTTACGCATATATATTCCGTTCTTACAAATATATATTCCGTTCTTACACATACATATTCCGTTCTTACACATATATATTCCGTTCTTACGCATATAGATTCAGTTCTTACGCATATATGTTCAGTTCTTACGCATATATGTTCAGTTCTTACGCATATATATTCAGTTCTTACGCATATATGTTCAGTTCTTACGCATATATATTCAGTTCTTACGCATATATATTCAGTTCTTACGCATATATTCAGTTCTTATGCATATATATTCAGTTCTTACGCATATATGTTCAGTTATTACGCATATATGTTATTTCTTTCACATATATGTTCAGTTATTACGCATATTTATTCAGTCCTTACGCATATATATTCAGTTTTTACGCATATATATTCAGTTATTACGCATATATATTCAGTTCTTACATATATATATTCCGTTCTTACACGTATATATTCCGTTCTTACACGTAAATATTCCGTTCTTACACATATATATTCCGTTTTTACACATATATATTCCGTTCTTACACGTATATATTCCGTTCTTACACGTATATATTCCGTTCTTACACATATATATTCCGTTTTTACACATATATATTCCGTTCTTACACATATATATTCACTTCTTACACATATATATTCCGTTCTTACACATATATATTCCGTTCTTACACGTATATATTCCGTTCTTAAACATATATATTCCGTTCTTACACATATATATTCCGTTCTTACACATATATTCCGTTCTTACGCATATATTTCGTTCTTTCGCATATATATTCAGTTTTACGCATATATATTGATTTCTTACGCAGATATATTCCGTTCTTACACATATATATTCCGTTTTTCCACATATATATTCCGTTCTTACACATATATATTCACTTCTTACACATATATATTCCGTTCTTACACATATATATTCCGTTCTTACAAATATATATTCCGTTCTTACACATATATTTTCAGTTCTTACACATATATATTCCGTTCTTACGCATATATATTCCGTTCTTACGCATATTCTTACTACGCATATATATTCCGTTCTTACGCATATATATTCAGTTCTTACGCATATATATTCAGTTCTTACAAATATATATTCAGTTTTACGCATATATATTCAGTTCTTACGCATATATATTCAGTTCTTACGCATATATATTCAGTTCTTACGCATATATATTCAGTTCTTTCGCATATATATTCAGTTCTTACAGTTATATAGTCAGTTCTTACACATATATATTCAGTTCTTACACATATATATTCCGTTCTTACACGTATATATTCCGTTCTTACACATATATATTCCGTTCTTACACATATACATTCCGTTCTTACACATATATTCCGTTCTTACGCATATGTATTCCGTTCTTTCGCATATATATTCAGTTTGACGCATATATATTGATTTCTTACGCAGATATATTCCGTTCTTACACATATATATTCCGTTCATACGCATATATATTCTTACGCATATATATTCCGTTATTTCGCATATATATTCAGTTATACGCATATATATTCAGTTCTTATGCATATATATTCAGTTCTTACACATATATATTCAGTTCTTACTCATATATATTCAGTTCTTACGCATATATATTCCGTTCTTACACATATATATTCCGTTCTTACACGTACATATTCCGTTCTTACGGATATATATATTCAGTTTTACGCATATATATTCAGTTCTTACGCATATATATTCAGTTCTTACACATATATATTCAGTTCTTACACATATATAATCAGTTCTTACGCATATATATTCCGTTCTTACACATATATATTCCGTTCTCATGCATATATATTCTTACACATATATTCCGTTCTTACACATATATATTCAGTACTTACACATATATATTCCGTTCTTACACATATATATTCAGTTCTTACGCATATATATTCAGTTCTTACGCATATATATTCCGTTCTTACGCATATATATTCAGTTCTTACGAATATATATTCAGTTCTTACGCATATATATTCAGTCCTACGCATATATATTCAGTTCTTACGCATATATATTCAGTTCTTACGCATATATATTCAGTTCTTACACATATATATTCAGTTCTTACACATATATATTCCGTTCTTACGCATATATATTCAGTTCTTACGCATATATATTCAGTTCTTACACATATATATTCAGTTTTACGCATATATATTCAGTTCTTACGCATATATATTCAGTTCTTACGCATATATATTCAGTTCTTTCGCATATATATTCAGTTCTTACAGTTATATAGTCAGTTCTTACACATATATATTCAGTTCTTACACATATATATTCCGTTTTTACACATATATTCCGTTCTTACGCATATGTATTCCGTTCTTTCGCATATATATTCAGTTTGACGCATATATATTGATTTCTTACGCAGATATATTCCGTTCTTACACATATATATTCCGTTCATACGCATATATATTCTTACGCATATATATTCCGTTCTTTCGCATATATATTCAGTTATACGCATATATATTCAGTTCTTATGCATATATATTCAGTTCTTACACATATATATTCAGTTCTTACTCATATATATTCAGTTCTTACGCATATATATTCCGTTCTTACACATATATATTCCGTTCTTACACGTACATATTCCGTTCTTACGGATATATATATTCAGTTTTACGCATATATATTCAGTTCTTACGCATATATATTCAGTTCTTACACATATATATTCAGTTCTTACACATATATAATCAGTTCTTACGCATATATATTCCGTTCTTACACATATATATTCCGTTCTCACGCATATATATTCTTACACATATATTCCGTTCTTACACATATATATTCAGTACTTACACATATATATTCCGTTCTTACACATATATATTCAGTTCTTACGCATATATATTCAGTTCTTACGCATATATATTCCGTTCTTACGCATATATATTCAGTTCTTACGAATATATATTCAGTTCTTACGCATATATATTCAGTTCTTACGCATATATATTCAGTTCTTACGCATATATATTCAGTTCTTACGCATATATATTCAGTTCTTACACATATATATTCAGTTCTTACACATATATATTCAGTTCTTACACATATATATTCAGTTCTTACACATATATATTCAGTTCTTACACATACATATTCAGTTCTTACACATATATATTCCGTTCTTACGCATATATATTCTTACACATATATTCCGTTCTTACACATATATACACATATATATTCCGTTCTTACACGTACATATTCCGTTCTTACACATATATATATTCCGTTCTTACACATATATATTCCGTTTTTACGCATATATATTCAGTACTTACGCATATATATTCCTTTCTTACACATATATATTCCGTTCTTACGCATATATATTCTTACACATATATTCCGTTCTTACACATATATATTCCGTTCTTACACATATATATTCCGTTCTTACACATACATATTCCGTTCTTACACATATATATTCCGTTCTTACACATATATCTTCCATTCTTACACATATATATTTCGTTCTTACACATATATATTCCGTTCTTACAAATATATATTCCGTTCTTACACATACATATTCCGTTCTTACACATATATATTCCGTTCTTACGCATATATATTCCGTTCTTACAAATATATATTCCGTTCTTACACATACATATTCCGTTCTTACACATATATATTCCGTTCTTACGCATATATATTCAGTTCTTACGCATATATGTTCAGTTCTTACGCATATATGTTCAGTTCTTACGCATATATATTCAGTTCTTACGCATATATGTTCAGTTCTTACGCATATATATTCATTTCTTACGCATATATATTCAGTTCTTACGCATATATTCAGTTCTTATGCATATATATTCAGTTCTTACGCATATATGTTCAGTTATTACGCATATATGTTAGTTCTTACACATATATGTTCAGTTCTTACGCATATTTATTCAGTCCTTACGCATATATATTCAGTTTTTACGCATATATATTCAGTTCTTACGCATATATATTCAGTTCTTACTCATATATATTCAGTTCTTACACATATATATTCAGTTCTAACGCATATATATTCCGTTCTTACACATATATATTCCGTTCTTACGCATATATATTCTTACACATATATTCCGTTCTTACACATATATATTCCGTTTTACACATATATATTCCGTTCTAACGCATATATATTCCGTTCTTACACATATATATTCCATTCTTACACGTATATATTCCGTTCTTACACGTAAATATTCCGTTCTTACACATATATATTCCGTTTTTACACATATATATTCCGTTCTTACACGTATATATTCCGTTCTTACACGTATATATTCCGTTCTTACACATATATATTCCGTTTTTACACATATATATTCCGTTCTTACACATATATATTCACTTCTTACACATATATATTCCGTTCTTACACATATATATTCCGTTCTTACACATATATATTCCGTTCTTACACATATATTTTCAGTTCTTACACATATATATTCCGTTCTTACGCATATATATTCAGTTCTTACGCATATATATTCAGTTCTTACACATATATATTCAGTTTTACGCATATATATTCAGTTCTTACGCATATATATTCAGTTCTTACGCATATATATTCCGTTCTTACGCATATATATTCAGTTCTTTCGCATATATATTCAGTTCTTACAGATATATAGTCAGTTCTTACACATATATATTCAGTTCTTACACATATATATTCCGTTTTTACACGTGTGTATTCCGTACTTACACATATATATTCCGTGCTTACACGTATATATTCCGTTCTTACACATATGTATTCCGTTCTTACACATATATATTCCGTTCTTACACATATATATTCCGTTCTTACACATATATTCCGTTTTTACGCATATATATTCCGTTCTTACGCATATATATATTCAGTTCTTACACATATATATTCAGTTCTTACGCATATATATTCCGTTATTACACATATATATTCAGTTCTTACGCTTATATGTTAAGTTCTTACGCATATATGTTCAGTTCTTACGCATATATATTCCGTTCTTACGCATATATATTCCGTTCTTTCGCATATATATTCAGTTTTATGCATATATATTCAATTCTTACGCATATATATTCAGTTCTTACACATATATATTCAGTTCTTAAGCATATATATTCCGTTCTTACACATATATATTCCGTTCTTACACATATATATTCCGTTCTTACGCATATATATTGCTTTCTTACGCATATATATTCAGTTCTTACGCATATATATTCAGTTCTTACGCATATATATTCAGTTCTTACACATATATATTCAGTTTTACGCATATATATTCAGTTCTTACGCATATATATTCAGTTCTTACGCATATATATTCCGTTCTTACGCATATATATTCAGTTCTTTCGCATATATATTCAGTTCTTACAGATATATAGTCAGTTCTTACACATATATATTCAGTTCTTACACATATATATTCCGTTTTTACACGTATGTATTCCGTACTTACACATATATATTCCGTGCTTACACGTATATATTCCGTTCTTACACATATGTATTCCGTTCTTACACATATATATTCCGTTCTTACACATATATATTCCGTTCTTACACATATATTCCGTTATTACGCATATATATTCCGTTCTTTCGCATATATATTCAGTTTTACGCATATATATTGATTTCTTACGCAGATATATTCCGTTCTTACACATATATATTCCGTTTTTACACATATATATTCCGTTCTTACACATATATATTCACTTCTTACACATATATATTCAGTTCTTACACATATATATTCCGTTCTTACACATATATATTCCGTTCTTACACATATATTTTCAGTTCTTACACATATATATTCCGTTCTTACGCATATATATTCCGTTCTTACGCATATTCTTACTACGCATATATATTCCGTTCTTACACATATATATTCCGTTCTTACACATATATTTTCAGTTCTTACACATATATATTCCTTTCTTACGCATATATATTCAGTTCTTACGCATATATATTCCGTTCTTACGCATATATATTCAGTTCTTACGCACATATATTCAGTTCTTACGCATATATATTCAGTTCTTACGCATATATATTCAGTTCTTATGCATATATATTCAGTTCTTACGCATATATATTCAGTTCTTACACATATATATTCAGTTCTTACACATATATATTCAGTTCTTACACATATATATTCAGTTCTTACACATATATATTCAATTCTTACACATACATATTCAGTTCTTACACATATATATTCCGTTCTTACGCATATATATTCTTACACATATATTCCGTTCTTACACATATATACACATATATATTCCGTTCTTACACGTACATATTCCGTTCTTACACATATATATATTCCGTTCTTACACATATATATTCCGTTTTTACGCATATATATTCCGTTCTTACGCATATATATATTCAGTTCTTACACATATATATTCAGTTCTTACGCATATATATTCCGTTCTTACACATATATATTCAGTTCTTACGCTTATATGTTCAGTTCTTACGCATATATGTTCAGTTCTTACGCATATATATTCCGTTCTAATGCATATATATTCCGTTCTTACACATATATATTCCGTTCTTACACGTGTATATTCCGTTCTTACACGTATATATTCCGTTCTTACACATATATATTCAGGTCTTACACATATATATTCCGTTTTTACACATATATATTCCGTTCTTACACATATATATTCCGTTCTTTCACATATATATTCCGTTCTTACACGTATATATTCCGTTCTTACACATATATATTCCGTTCTTACACATATATATTCCGTTCTTACACATATATTCCGTTCTTACGCATATATATTCCGTTCTTTCGCATATATATTCAGTTTTATGCATATATATTCAATTCTTACGCATATATATTCAGTTCTTACACATATATATTCAGTTCTTAAGCATATATATTCCGTTATTACACATATATATTCCGTTCTTACACATATATATTCCGTTCTTACGCATATATATTGCTTTCTTACGCATATATATTCAGTTCTTACGCATATATATTCAGTTCTTACGCATATATATTCAGTTAATACACATATATATTCAATTTTACGCATATATATTCAGTTCTTACGCATATATATTCAGTTCTTACGCATATATATTCCGTTCTTACACATATATATTCCGTTCTTACACATATATCTTCCATTCTTACACATATATATTTCGTTCTTACACATATATATTCCGTTCTTACAAATATATATTCCGTTCTTACACATACATATTCCGTTCTTACACATATATATTCCGTTCTTACGCATATATATTCCGTTCTTACAAATATATATTCCGTTCTTACACATACATATTCCGTTCTTACACATATATATTCCGTTCTTACGCATATATATTCAGTTCTTACGCATATATGTTCAGTTCTTACGCATATATGTTCAGTTCTTACGCATATATATTCAGTTCTTACGCATACATGTATATGTTCAGTTCTTACGCATATATATTCATTTCTTACGCATATATATTCAGTTCTTACGCATATATTCAGTTCTTATGCATATATATTCAGTTCTTACGCATATATGTTCAGTTATTACGCATATATGTTAGTTCTTACACATATATGTTCAGTTCTTACGCATATTTATTCAGTCCTAACGCATATATATTCAGTTTTTACGCATATATATTCAGTTCTTACGCATATATATTCAGTTCTTACTCATATATATTCAGTTCTTACACATATATTCAGTTCTAACGCATATATATTCCGTTCTTACACATATATATTCCGTTCTTACGCATATATATTCTTACACATATATTCCGTTC
>JAWPHD010020414.1:0-31850 GCA_037043455.1 Cyrtodaria siliqua | reverse complement strand
AGAGAGAGGTACTCCCCAAGGTTCCATAATATCCCCCCTTCTTTTTAATATTCTCATTAACGACCTGCCAGATATCGTAAAAGACACTGGCATGGTTGTTAGCCAATTTGCCGATGATAGCAGCACGTGGGTAACAGGAAACAATTTAAATAAACTACAAACCAAAGCTCAAAAGGGCCTAAATTTAATATGGGAATGGGCAAAAAAATGGGGCTTTAAATTATCACCTAATAAGACAGTTGGAATTATTTTTGGCAATACCCCCCGAGAATCTGTCGACCTTTTTCTAGGTGACACTAAAATTATATTCAGTAAAACAGCCACATTTTTAGGCATGATTTTTGATAGAAGACTAAACTTTACAACACATCTACACAATTTAATAGCTAAATGTGAGAAAGATTTAAATTTATTTAGAATGTTAAAAGGAACGGATTTTGGATCGGATAGAAAATCTCTAATTATATTATATAAAACCCTTATTAGACCAAAAATAGATTATGGTTCCCACGTTTATTCATGTGCTTCTTCCTCATTATTACAGCAACTTGATATAATTCAAAACAAAGCTTTAAGGATAGCACTAGGCGCACTTAAATCTACCCCAAAACATATTTTAGAACACGAGGCGGGAGTTCTCCCCCTCCATTTACATAGAGAAGAGCAGATGCTGAGATACTGGTCTAGATCCCAGACTAATAAAATAACTAATCCTGTCAATGACATTATTAAACCTACTTATTGTAAAAATAAATTCAAAGATAGGCCCAAACCCTTTGGTTCAGTCACATTTAATCTTGTTGAAGAATACAACTTAAATGATATAAACATTTCAGACTCTAGTAAAAAAGATATTCCCCCATGGACTTTACTTACTCCAATAGTGGATATAAACCTTTCGAATATGATTAGTAAACAAGACAACCAACAATATATTAAATTGGCCTTCAACGAACATATAGATAATAAATATAATTCTCATATTAGCATTTATACAGATGGATCAAAAGACCCAAATACCGGTAGAGTAGCATCTGCTTTTGTCATTCCAACTTTAAATATTACAAAAATAAAAAGAATTACAGATGGATTATCAATATTTACTGCTGAGCTGATTGCGATAAAAAATTCTCTCAAATGGATATACAAAAACAAACCCCCATACTCAGTTATATTTTCGGACTCTCTATCCAGTCTAACAGCAATAAGGGATAGAACTAGTAAATCAAGGCCGGACCTAATTTCAGATATTTTAATTCAGATTAATGATTGCAACCTCTCAAACCTTTCAGTTACATTGGAGTGGTGTCCGGCCCATGTTCAAATACCTGGAAATGAAAAAGCAGACCTTGCTTGTAAGGCAGGTCTAAATAATATATTAATTGATCAACCTGTCCCATTAGCCCCTTCAGAAATATACTCCATCATCCATAAAACAATTAAAATGAAATTAAATCATTATCTAACTGAACAAACAAATAAATATAATACTAATACAAGGCTCAGCAATAATTTTAGAAATCATGATCTGTTTTCAACCAATAAATTAATAAATAAAGATATCACTAGATTGAGAATGGGATACAATCTACTACCAGCAAGTATGGGAAGTCATATAATAAAAGATCTGCATAAAGACTGCCCCTCTTGCTCTGTTCCATTCACCACTGAACACTTCCTCCTTGATTGTGATCAGCTAGATGTAACGCGAAATAACTTGAATTTTAAACTTCAACAACTATCTATTCCGTTTAATCTTCCAAATATTCTTGACCCTGAAAAACGGAATAGACTACCAGTCTTTAGTGCGCTTAGCGACTTCATTAAGGATTCACACTTCCAAAAGAAGATTTAACTTTTTGTATCTTAGCTGGATATACAATATATATAGATCATGTGTATAACACCTATAGACCGTGAGCCATACACTTTTTTGTTACCATCTCAAGGGACAAATTCTTACTAGTACCATGTTATTGAGTACCTTGTAGAGAAACAAAAAATCCATGATAGCGGTGTGAACAGGGTAGCTGATTCCTGTTATTAGAGTTATCTCCCCCTTTTAAGCAAAACTCTTGTTTCTTTAAAAAATCGTTTTCGCTGAAACTAGAAGGGCTACAGGTCTAATATTTTGCATGTATTATACATTTAGGGTCCTCGAACAAGTATTTATAAAATGGTGACCCCAGGGTCAAATATGGCCCAGCCCCGGGGGTAACATTTTTTCATACAGTTATATAGGAAATCTTTAAAATTAAATAATTTCCCCTAAAACTGTAAGAGCTATAGGTCCCATATTATGCATGAAGCATAAGCTTATGGTCCACTAGCAAGCTTGTTAAAATGTTGACCCTGGGGTCATATCTGGCTCCGCCCCAGGGGTCATATATGTACATAGAGTCATATAGAAACATCTTTAAAATATCTTCTTTAAAAAAAAACAAGAGCCAGAGGTCTACTTTTTTGCATATTGTACAGGCCCGGTTCTGGGGTTAAAATTATACAAAGAGTTATATAGGAAAGTCCATAAAAATATTCTTTTTCTGATACTACAAGAGCTAGAGGTCTAATACGATGCATGTAGCATAAGAGTATCGATCTCTACCAATTTATTTTGTTCAAATGGTGATCTTATGGTCACATTTCGCCCGGTCCCGGGGGTCACATACTTACATAGAGTTTATTTGTAGCTTAAGATTATTGTCCTGTACCAAATAATTCAAACGGTGTCCCTTGAATCAAGCCTGGAATAAAATTTGGCCCTGTCCCGGGTGTCACACTATAACATTGAATTATATAGGAAAACATATTCAAGCAGCTTCTTTGATACTTCAAAAGCTAAATAATAGTTCGCATGTACCATAAGCTTATGATCCTCTACCTAGTTTGTTCAAATGGCGACAAGGGGGTCAAATATGGCCACTACGGGGGTCACAGTTTTACAGATTTATATAAAGAAATTGTTGTTGTTTCTTAAAACATGAGAACACTTTGAGACAAGGCGAGTGGGTCTCTTGTTTATGGCTTGAAGTTGTACACTTTTCATAAAATCACTTCAAAAGTTTTAAGCGAACTGAAATATATAGAGAATGTGACTTTTGATAAGGTATTCCATTATGAAGACTTAACCATGTTTACAAATCGCATATTGAATAAATCCACGAACTAAAATCACGAGGTAGACCACCGCATTATCGACAAATTGCAAAAAGAACAGAAAGGAAAAGAAAAGCCATTTTACGATTTAACTGTTGATTTTTAGGTGTTTGCTATACACATTTTAAAATAACCCGCCAAATTACGACACAATTATTACACTACAAAAACAGTTTATCAAAACTCTATCCAGGTGTTCATCTCATATAATAATGCATGTGTGTCGCTTAAAAGTATATGTTTATTCATGGGTTTTTGTAATATCCGTAAGTGAATAAGTGTAAAATGAATTATCCATTTTTGTTTTTTTTGTCTGGCTGGGTAAAGCTTTTTATATTGTATCTATAGAGTTTTGATTCTCAAACGATGTAAATTATGTATATACCTCGTGGTCAGTAGGTTTAGAAACGATGTACATATGTTGTAAACTGTGGCTGTAGTTGGCGGGATAGCTACTTTAACTGCAGAAGCACCTGTATGTCGGATAAAGCTTTAAGAGTAAACATCAGTAAACTAACCGTGATCACAAAATGTAATCTATCTTGATGCACTGGGTACCGATTCTTATCTGGAAGCGTTTACTTTTTGTTTATATCTTATATGTATGTTATACTGTCAAATTAAGTTATATTATTTAAACCAGATAATATGTACTGAGTATTCTTAATTGTCCTGTTTTATCCCAAGGCATTATCAATTGCCAAGTTTATCAAAACAGCAATGAGCTGGGCATATATAAGGCTTGCAGGCATATTGCAACTCGACATACATGAACTTGATGCTAACTTGCTAGATAAGAGAGACCGTTGTGAACCCAACTTCTTGGATATAACCTTTATGACTGATTAACATTTTAGTTGTATGTATTTTAATGCAGTCATCCTGCTTGAGCGCATACAGCCTGTTGATGCAGTGGATAGCACGCCCCCCCCCCCCCACCCCCACCCCCCAGACACACACTCCCCCCTCTCTCTCTCTCTCTCTCTCTCACTCTCTCTCTCTCTCTCTCTCTTCATTGATAATACACCTTCTTTTTTAGGTAATAATCATTCCACTTGCACTTGCATGCGCAAAAGTAGGGTTGATGCTTACTATCCTAGGTTAATTCCATACTCTAAATCAAGTACGGAGATCATCACAACCTATGGTTAGATACATATCCTAAGCAGGTGATATTGTAACAACTGCACCAATACTAACAAATAGTTGCCATGGTAAGTAGTTAGTACAGTGATCTGGGTATCACTCTAAAGATATTTCTTCGTTGACGCCGTGTGGTTCCCGGGCAAGAATATGACCACTGCATATCCAGACATAGGGGTAAAATCAAGAATATGACCACTGCATATCCAGACATAGGGGTAAAATTTCCCCGAATTCATGTTAATTTTGTCATTTTTGTTCATTATTTTCATCATGAAACCTGTATTGTTTCAGGTCTACTTCAGTAGTGGCAGTGATCGTGGCTCCAGCGAAAAATGGAGTGTTTACTAGAGAATTTGCAGCAACTCTGCAGTTCTGCAGGTAAGAAGGTTCTAGGCACATTCTGCAAATTGTTATCTAGATGTTAATGAAGAGTGAGCCGGGTCGAATGTTCATTCCTGTTGGCGCCATATAACATGTTTGTGTTGGTGCGTCGTAAAACCCCAATTCAAATCAGTTCATCTTCGTTGTTTCTTTTTTTAGTAACACAAAAATGGTTCGTGCAAATGCATATACTACTATTTTTACATTTCATATGCAGAATTCTTCATTGTGTTGTATATGGGTAGGGTAATTCAGGTGTAAAAATCCTTAAAATATGCAAAAAGTGTAATTAAAAAGTATTACAATAGACAACATTTATGATTTTGCGTCGCAATATGCAATGTTTAATTCATGTATTTATGTGTAATACATAATCCAAATGAGTAATCATAATAAGTATTGCCATGACGCATACACCTAAAAAAGACTTTTGTTAAAAAAACACAAGTTAAACCGCACATTACCTTTATCTAGAATCCTTTGGACTATGTGTCGTCTGTGCAATATATGTATATATCAGAACATGTTAATACTATTTATGTTGCAGTTTCTTTGTGGAAGGCTTATACTTCCAGTTTGGCATGTGTCTCAACTTATCAGGCTTACTGAACACATATGTGCAATGCCATGAACATTGCTTAGTACTTAATTTCATCAATATATCATAACAATCCCTTATTCATATTATAATATTATTTAAATCATGTAGAAAGGTTGTAAATTACTGATTCTTACAAGTTTACACATATATTGTAAACAATATTAACTAAACTAAATGCATAAAAATGTGTCAATAGTGGGTGGGGTAAATTGATTTCTAATTTGAAGCAAAATAGAGATTTTAAACTGAATTCAGTACTAAAAAAGAGTATATTTACGCTTTATGTAACTCAATGAATTGTAAACTTAAGTGCATCTTTAAAAAGTACATCAATAATTATTCACATAAGCATGACATTCAAAAATGAACCTCAAAAACTTATATGAACGCGCTACAATGATAACCTATTAATGTTCGATTTTTTTTATATAAGCTACCTGTTCTAGATTGCTATCATGGAAAAATGTAATCTATATATATTGCTCTTTTCAAAAAGTGATGGTAGAATTTGTCCCTTGAGTTGGTAACAATATCGAAAATTGTGGGTCCTGGCTCAAGGCCTACTATACCTATTCATGAGTCACCAAACGTATACATATATAAGTTTCGGTTACATTATTTTAGTCTGGATTCATTCCCAATAATTTACTAAAATGTACTATCTCCACCTTTTAACTATAATAATTCATTTATAAATACAGATAGTGTCGGTCTGAAAGGTTTGTCAATTGGCTAGACGGTCGTTGTACTGGCTCCCCATCTGGCAATCAATTCGGATCTGCATCTTGTTTTGTCATTTATTTATCTAGGGAAGTAACAATCTACCCCACAGCTCAACTACATCCATGACTAAATTAGTGTGGGGACAGCCCTACCTTCTGGCGTCATGGATATGTTGGAAGGCCTAGTGGAATAGCCTGTGTGGTGTCTGCTGGGTTCGAAAACATCAATTTCCAAATTTCTTAGATCCCTTAACTATATATTCCTGTTAGCCCCAACCTGTTAGTATTATACAGTATAATCATCATCAGAACAATAATCATCAATCATATTTAACTGACTTTTCTCTTTACCCTTCCCACTACTATATGTTTTAGAATTTGGACTGATATATATTCTGTCCATATTTAATTCATAATCTATCACTGATGGGGACCAACTTAGACTCATCAGTGGGTATAAACTCTGTATTTAAAATACAGACAGCTTACTACCTCCAATTGGAATAGACCTCATTTTTAACGTATTTTTTTCTTCTGTGAAGACGAGCATCGGCCGTTAATCTGTTCCTAATGGATACTTGAGACTAATCAGTCCCATTGGATCCACGGGATACTATATCTTTTAAATAACTTAAAACATCGGCATTTTGTAATGGACTAACGTCCGTCCTGCCCTAGTTACAACGTAACAGGTTTTAGTCATATTATCTTATGTTGGATTTTAGTATGGTAAAACGTTTCCTACGAACCCATGCTTGATTAACGACAGCTGCTCGACTTTCCTGTCTATTTAGTAACAATATATTGTATGTCCCCACCGGTCCCGCTGTGTGATTTTAATAATTATCCGTTTTTTTATGATAAGATAATAGAAATTCCTGGCTGTCCGATTTATATGTATATATGCTTAAAAGATTGGTTTTACGTCGACAGCTGGGAAGAAGCTATTGTTTAGTCTTGTCTGACGCACACATCGGGATAGGGAGGAACAAATATTAACATGTAAACCCTATGTATACTTCTACCTCGTGCCCTCCCCAGTGTGGCCTCCACGCGGCTTTGGTGGAGGGACACACTCCATTTGACGTGCTTACTCTCATAGCGCACGCCGCTTTTGGCCCAGTTATATATTGAGAGATCTGGAGTGATGTCCTACAAACAACACTGGGTTATTTTATCATGTTTTAAAAATATATGTTTACATCTAATCATGTCCATTCCTTCTGGAAGGGAGCACGAGGCAGATAAAACATGGAGTATGTATATATGTAAATATTAAGATAGATAATTTAAAAAAAAAAAAAAAATGGTGACGCGCGGGCGTTGGAATATAATGTATCCACAATATAAATTTAAAATAATAAATAGACCAACCAGAGCTGAATATAAACATCTAAGGGCAGTTAATATCCTATATTATCTTTTATCTAATCGCCTTCTGAATTCACGGCCATCCCTACCAACTGACACAGTTGTCTACCTGGTTCTTGCCATTGTTGAAACAATTACTCCCCCATAATTTCCCCTTCCAAAATCTATTAATCACCTACCGAACAGCTCGCCAAAAGGCCTAGTGCCATAGAGCGAGCCAAAATAAAAACTATCACTCACTATATAAACTATTGTAAATATACTCCGACATCAACAATAGGGCGGAGATATCTAAGTACTGGCGACATGTCAATTGAATTGCCTTAGCTCTGCTTTTAATATGCGCAGATATACGGGAGGGGCACAAGTCGCCCCACCCTGAATCTGAGAAGTTATGAAAATTCCACTGGCACTGGAGCCGCAGATATTATATAAAAAAAAAAAACGATATCCCCCTATTATCTACATAACACATGGTAGACATCTTTGATATGACCAACCTCGTTTCGAAGGCTGTATCTTTGTCAAATTACAGAATTGATTCAAATTCTCTACATAGTTCGTTAGGTCTGACTCCCATTTATCACATTAAATTCACAGTTCGTACGAAAACGCACGCTGTGCGGAGAAATTTAAGTAACATCGCCGATTTCTGCCGTAACAACAATCCTACTGATCCGCGCTTATGGAAAAAACAAATTGAAATTATTTACATATATAAAATTGACATTGTTTGGCATATTTAATAAGGAAAAAAGACTAGCGATACAAAAAGCTAGATCGACGTAGAAGAATTAAGTAGCAGGATTTGGCACATACACGAATTAAGTCTGCATTTGTGAATAAATATACTATTTTTTGTTCATCTGTAGAGTTATTAAAATAGGGATTTAGGCTTATTGCTTTAGCATATAAATTAGCTCTGATATCATTATATAAAGGACAGGTTATCATAACATGTAACCAATCATCCACCTGAACATTACAAAATGGACAAACTCTTTCACTAATCTGAAGTCTTTCATATCTTCCAGTCTCTAGTCTAATTGGTGCTACGCCACAACGGAATCTAGAATAAGCCGACCTATGATTTCTTGGTAGTATTAGTTTACAGTACCTTTTTGTTTCAAATGTAGTTTTAAATAACTTATAAGTACGTAAATCCGTCAAGCAGTTTCAGAGGAGTAGTTGCTACAAGTTTTCATTATATAACTCAATGTAAACAAAGATGGCCACTGGCAGCCATGAATAACGTCGAATCAAAATAATTTTCCACAAGATCAACATCATGTCATACTGATCATTTTAGGAAAAGACGCATATCAATATCACTTATAGTTTTCAAGAAGTAGTCGCTATAAACTTGTTTTTTTGAAAATGTATTTTTAGCCGTGGCGGCCATTTTGAATTTCCGGCCGACCTGACATTTTGCTAGGATCAATTAGACATCAAGAGCAACGTTTCTGTGAAGTTTCATAAAAACCCGTCAAGCAGTTTTTACTAAATAACGCTATGTAAAGAAAGATGGCTGCTGGCAGCCATGTTTAAAGTCGAATCAAAACGATTTTCGACAAGGACCAACACCATGTCATGCTGATCATTCTAGAAAAAGGCTACAAACTTGTTATTTTTTTATCTATTTTTAGATTTGGCGGCCATCTTGGATTTCACATCAACATTAATTTTTGCTAGGATCAACTAGACTTCATGGGCAACATTTCTGTAAAGTTTCATGAAAATCCATTCAGTAGTTTCAGAGGAGTAGTCGCTACAATAAAAAAATTACGGACGGACAGACAGACGGACGGACGTGTGAAGAATTCGTTTCTGTGAAATTTACGGTTCAACAAGGCTATAATCATACAAGGTTGTAAGTGGTAGATACGACCTTAATATTTATAAACAGTTGGGTCTTAACTGGTAGATACGACCTTATTATTCTTAAGCTTGCATGTAAATGTACAACTGATACGACCTTCTTTTCCACTTCTATCGAATGAAATAAGATAATATGCACGTATATGAGGGTATGTGGACATTGGGACATATAATGTATGTAAAGATGGTACGGGGGCATCCTATGTAAAGATATAAAAGGTACGGGGACATACAAATGATACGGGGGAATATTGTGTATTAAAAGATATATAGAGTATGTAGATATACTATGTAAATATATAAAGGGTACGGTGACATAATGGTATGGGACATATTATGCAAGGACATATAGCGTATGGGGATATAGTTATTATGTAAGTATAATATCCACACACCCTATATAATATGTTCCCATACCCTCTATATTATATAGAGGGTATGGGGATATATTACATAAGGATATATAATGTATGGGGATATGATATGTAAGGATATATAGGGTATGGGGAACATATATTATGATAAGTATATAGAGAGTGCGTTGACATATTATATAAGGATATATATGAGATATGGAATGCTCAACGTACATACAGAGCTTTCTCACCCACATAACTCAGTAGAGTCAATTCGAGTTCTGACTGTTGTCTCCACGCAGTTGCCTAACACAAGAGAGGCGTTGGTCTTATTTTAGTCTTCAACTTTAAGTTTTCAAACTATTTAATATGACTTAAGCTACTTGCGAAATATTTTAGGCACATTTATTATTTTGGGAACTGAAACTATTTATGATAACTATGATATAATCTCGTTAAAGTGGCAAGTGTTTGTGGATATTTAAGTCTGTGTCATTATGTTGATGGTAATACAATCTCTTGCACCCAGATCTTTTCACAATAGGGCTTTCAAAATGCACTAAAAGATATGCATTATTAATTAAATGTCTGGTTACGAATTGAATAGTTATACATTTTCAAAAGATAGTCGGTAAATACAACGTAACGCTATAGACTACAGAGGGTATAGGACCATGTGTTAGTGTTTGTTCGTGATTGATTAGTTTTCTTTTCATTAGTGAATACAACTCCCAGTTCTCTGTTATTAAATGTTATAATTGTTACAAATGTTATAAATTAATTTGAAACATATTTGTATGTTACGTTACCATTAATATTTAATTAAATGAATACTATTTGTATGTAAAGTGACCATTACTATTTAATTAAATTTATAATAATAAGAACATGTTTTTTTATATCCGTTTGATTTAACTTTAAATAATAGAACATTTTCTAATATATAATATTGCAATGTTGTCATCACACGCATGTTCCCATATGCATTCTATATTTCGACCAACAGAGTAGCATGAACTAGCAAACTTTCATAAGACGCTTACAGTGGTTTAATAATCGCTTTTACCATATTTTAAAAGTTCTAACTGCCAGATACAACTTTTTTATGAACATCTTCCTTTCCGAATATTTAATAACATAAGGTCGTGAGTGCAATTGCTCAGATTACAAAGTCATTTTTTTTTTTTTTAAATAACAAATACTTTGTTTTATGAGAAAGCAAACTACAGCTTATGTCATATGAGATTGTTTAGAGAATTCACACAGTTGTTACTGGCAGTCCGTTTTTTTCACTTTCCCGAAAACTATGATTTTTCACTTACGACGTTATGATTCTATATCATCGATATATATAGACGTGTGGTTCTTTTCACGAACGAGCGTATGAGAGTGAGTGAAAAAACAAAACACGTCTACCATCGATTGAAGGATTACCCAATAATCGATTCGGGCAGTTAACTAATCTATTTATTAGCCCCGTGTGGTTCCCGGGGAGCCCCGTTTGGTCGCGGGGCAAAGAATAGGGCCACTGTAGATCCCTTTGGAGGAGTAGGCAGAGGGGTAGAATCCGCCCCCCCCCCCCCCCCCCAAAAAAAAAATTCACGTTCATTATATCATTTTTTGTTCATTAAAGGTCTTCATCATGATCCCTGCATTGTTTCAGGTGCCATCTTGTTCACATCAAAAGAGCAGTGGCAGAAAAACAATAAACGTGGCTCCAGCGTAAATGGAGTTTCTACGATAGAATTTGCAGCGACTCTGCAGTTCAGGGTGAGAAGGTTCTAGGCCCATTTTCCATATTTTATCTCGATGTACATGGAGGATGAGCCTAGCATGTTCATGCCTGTTAGGTGCCATATAACCTTTCATGTTTTGGTGCGCCTTAAAACCCAATTCAATTAAACAATCTATTTATTACATTTTAAGTCAGTTTACTGACGCCATCACTCAACGTCGCAACGTTAGTTATTACGTCGCAACGTTAGTTATTATTGTGTTCTGAGTTAGTTATTAATTTAATATTTAGCGATTATGAATATTCTTGCATCCATCCACCGTGTAATACGCGGATCCCCGTGAGGTTGCCGGGGTATAATACAACCACTGCAAACACACCATCACATGCAGAGATAGGACCCCACACCCATTCATATTATTTTTTTCATTTTTTATCACGCTCATTCAAGGTAATGACACCTCGTACGCAAACGTGGAAACGTGGCTCCATCGTAAATGGCAGCAACTCTGCAGTTCTGCAGGTAAGAAGGTTCTAGGCCCATTCTACATATTTTATCTTGATGTAAGTGGAGGATTCATTCCTGTTAGGCGTCATATAACCTTTCATGTGTTGGTGCGCCTTAAAACGCAATTAATTCAAAGTAAAACGCGAAAAGCCTTATCCCGAATGCAAGAAAATACTTTCTATCCGGAATGTAAAACGCGGATATCCTAATCGGTATGTAAGAACACCCACGGTTGTCGGCTTAAAATAAACACACACATTTAAGTATTTGTATGCTCTTTTGTCAAACGCATTTAGCAAACTAAATCACAGTATGTTAGTGATTTTAACTATACGTACGCATGATTCAAAATAAAATTGTTTTAGCTTTACCTACTGACGTATGCATCATATTTTCTGTATTAAATAGCTATTTTACTTTAGAATTTCTTATACTAATATACTGCTGATATGTTGACTATTTGAATGAAGCAAACATAAATCAAAGTGTATACTCGCAAATATGATTAACGAAAATATTCCTACTTCGTTCCATTTCCTACTTTGCGCACTGACGATAACGAACATATTCTTACTTTGTCCCAATTCCTACTTTGCGCACGGACTATTCCGGAATTGAACCGCGCATTTTGAGAATTCCGATAATGCCGCGCATTTTAAGAATTCTTACTTTGCGCAGAGCAATTCCGGAATTGTCCATATTCTTATTTTGCGCATAACATATACGTGTATATATTACACACAACGTATATATTTATCTTTCAACATATAGTCACGTATGGCGCCTCATACTATTCCAACGACCCGCTCCATCATAAGCATGAACAATTTAAGATAATGCAATTATTTACACTAATTTAGCAGGCTATAACTGAACAATGGCACGGGTTTTAGGATGAATAAATTATGACGTCACAAAGAAGGCGGGTCTTATGTTTTCGGTAAGGAGCGGCGTTCGTACCAGGACTTCATGTCAGCCCAGTTCGTACTAATGGATATTTTTACGTCTTACACACATATTTAAACCTCGCAAAAATATACAAACGATATATTATGCACATCAAATCAAATATATTTCGAAAAAATCAAAGGTTAGGGCCTCTGAAGGCAGATTAAGTAGATTAAAATGAAGACCCAAGGTACCCCGTTTCGCCATATAAGCTAAGATGCGACCTTGGGGTCTTAAAGATAAAGCGGCGTCCACGTAAATTCACTAATGGAAACCTTCGAGTTAAGCTATGTAAACATTATATATAACTTTATACATTATACATTATACATAAATGTCCATTTAAAGCAGCTATCCTGCCTACAAAAGTCAACTTTTACAAAAAACGTTCATTGTTTTTAAACCTACTGACGACGTGGTATATATATATGAGAATCTAAAGACACAATATAAAAAGCTTTATTCAGGATGACAAACTCATATTTCAATTTGGGCATATTCAATCACGGGTATTTTAATAACCCGTGAATTTCCATTTGCATTTAATCGGCACATATACAATATTATATGATCTCAACACCTAGACAGAGTTTTGACAAACGGTTTTGTAGAGTAACTTTGCCGTTATTTGGCGGGTTAGTTTCGACATCAAGAGCAACATTCCTGTTAAGTTTCATGAAAATCCGTCAAGTAGTTTCAGAAGTGTAGTCGCTACAAAAAAAAAATACGGACGGACAGACAGACGGACGGACGACGGATACCGCACCACGGCATAAACTCTGCTAATCTCTGATCAGTAGAGCTAAGTACTAAACTACATGAAGTTCGTTCAATTATTAAATAGCGAAATCAAAATCGAAGTAAAGAAATTAGGATTATATGTATATGAGCCTTTTGATATTAGAACTATTTTGAACAAATATTGAACACGATATTTATTTATCGCTGAAATTCAAAAAAAATAATAATAAATATATAAATAAAAATATATCCCCTGTTTGGTCCAAAATAGGATTTGTGTAAGTATTGTATTTTAACATTTAACATAACATGTGTGGTATATCTCTCTCCGTGTGGACATGTTGCTGTGTTGTTTCTATTCCATAAAATACAGATAGTAGTATTTGTTTTATGTTGATAACACTTTAAGATAACGATGTATACTTCCATTTGAAAATATAACAAATAAAAACAAAATCTCTCCCAAATGGATAACCACTAAAATTCGGTTACATTTTACGGTTCAAATTAATTTCAACATATAGTAAACTTGCTAACACATAAGTTTAACGTTTATTTCATTATTCTCGTAATAGTACCGAATGTATTCATAATTCTATGGTATTGCAATGCTTTGTTATTCTAAGTACATGTACTTACAACATGCCATCTAACCATATTTATTTGAATCTATTATGTAAAAATGTTCATGTGCCACATTTGGCTTAAAACAATAAACAATATTACATATTATATTATCATTAAGTTGTCTTTTTTGTTTATAACTATTATAATTTACCAATTCCTCACATACTTATCATGAAACAACGTTCTATTTAGTGATCCATTACACATGCTACTTCAGATGTCAATCATATATATACATTCATAGTATAACAACAGAGATGACAGATTTATCCTATACAGATGCCAAAATTAAAAACATATCTAGCGCTCAAACCTTTCATGGTATGTTGACAATTACAAAAAAATAAATATTCTAACACATCTACACACTATTCGTTTATTTTTATCATATTCATTCCCGGTACTGTTTTCTTATATAACTGTTCTGACCGGCTTCTGATTATCATACTCATTTCCCTTACTGTTTTCTTATGTAGGTTTAATTACACTAAATCAGCCGGATGTGCTCGCCTGGAGCGAAAGTAGTTCTGTATTAAAGAGTGCTAAAACCTTTTTTAAGTGCAGTTTCCTCTTATATTTTGGCTGTAACTGTATTCTGGACATGTTGTTGATATTTGAAAATGGAGCTCATGACAGTTTTGATATAAATGTCAGAAGTGAAAGTAGACAAAGTTTATTCAAGTCATGGCCCCATAAGGGCATCTGACAAAACAAGAATAACAAACAGTTTATAACATCATGGCAAAACAAAAATAATGCTGTACATCAAACAATCTAACAATATCTTTCTTGAGATCAATTGCAAGGGGTAAAAATAGCGTTGACCTTTGACCCGGTGTTAGTATATAGCTGAAGAAATGTTTCTTAGAAGATATTCAACACCCTATTTCCGTGTTGATGTTTAATAGCAGACATGGTTTATGTGCATGATAAAGTAAGTTTCCCAGATTCAGATCTGAGTTTTCAACAGGTTGGTCAACTTTCAGTGGAGTGCGTAGTCCAGTGGTAGAGCGCCGAACTCATGATCGAGAGGTCGTGGGTTCGATCCTCCGTTGCGGCCACGTTAGTTATCCTTGAGCAATTAATCCACATTGCTTAGTACTGGTTCTACCCAGGGAGCCATCGAGAGTGATTAATCTAAGTTGCAAGAACTTGTTTCGCAATCGATGAAATAAATATGTTTAAACATAAACATTCTAACTTTACTATGGAAGGGGCATGGAGACTCATTGAGACCTCTGAATCTGACCGGTCAGATCACTGTTTTCTTGTAATTTAGATCAAAGTATAGTATGTTACTCTGTGTGAATGTTCCTAATAAAGGACAATTAAAATGTAGTACACTGGCCAGGTTTTTTTTTCTCTTAAAGTCAGAATATTATTGTTTTTGTTTGTTTTACTATTCGTAGAATAAGAAGAGCTGTTGTAGATCTACTCAAAGTCTGCGTCGACGTTGGTTTTCAGTTGCTGGCCAAGTTCAATTATTTCAGCAACCACTGGTCAGTGAAACTTGAAATATGTCATCAGTACCATGAAGAACACTGGAAGACACATGTTCCATAACTCTGTATTGCATTTAAGCAAAAGCATGGCCCTTTTATTACTTTTAATTTCTGGTTTAAGTTCCTTTTTGACAAGTCCATGTATTTAACCACTGAAAGTCGTACATCAACAAAACTTCAGTAAATCTTGGAATATCAATGGCACTAGTAGAAACATGTTCCATATTAACTCTGAATTGCATTTAAGCAAAGTTATGTTCCCTTTTTCGACTTCAAAATTCTGGTCGAAGTTTTTAGGCAATTCCTTGTATTTCAATAGGTGATTGTTAATTATTAATACAACTTCAGTAAAGCGTGGATGCTAGTAGACACATGTTCCATAACTCTGTATTCTATTTTAGCAAAATGTTAGCCCTTTTTCTGGATAAATATTTTCTGTATTGTATTTTAGAAAGGTGTAGCCTATTTTCGACTTAGAATTTATTTTATTTGTTGGCAAGTCCATTTATTTCAATACCCACTTGCAATATATCTCTGTCAAAGGAGCTTGACAAGTGTCATCAGAGTCATCAAGGACACTTACAGACACATGTTTTATAACTTTGTATTTCATTTTAGCCAGATGATAACACATTTTCAACTTAGGACTTTCAGTTAACGTTTATTTAAGCAGCTTCATATATTTCAATAAAACTCACTACTTACATCAAATAACAATGGCAAGCCTGTAAATGGCATTAGGCCCATTAACCCCACACCTTCCCCACTCCTACACCTTTACCCCAGATAAATGGACAAATATTTGTTTTATTCGTTTTGGTTTCTCTTCAGTTACCATGTCTGCATCCCGTGTTCTCTTCCAACCCCTCCCCCTCCCACACTCCCACCTTAGACTCCCCAAGTGAAAATATTGTATTAATTGTTATTTTCTTATTCAGTAACACTTCAATTCCCCTCCCAACACTCTTCAAGTTCATATTCTTTCTGGGGTATTGAAGGTCTTGCTTTGATATTTGGTATATATGTTTACTGACTACTCCCTCCCCGCACCCCCTACACCCTCCCCTCACCTCACCACCACCTAACCTACACAATTAAGACTTGATCGTGTGAATGGACTGGCACCATGACTGGTGAGACAGAAGTGTCAGTGACCTTGTTTAACTTTGAATAGTAGAGCATGCTGTCCTTTTGACAGCTCTTGTTAAATATGGATCTTTCCATATTTGGTGGATGTAACTCATGTGCTGATTTTAATCTTTAGTTATGCTTGTCCTTGTTTGCTTTCTATGTGAGCCCCCTTTTGCTCTTCTAAATTATGAATTGATTGGATGTTTTGTTTGGTGGTGTAGGGGATTGTTTTGTACTGGGCAATGTCTACCATGTTCCATACCATTCTTATTACTGGCATATAGCGCATAGCTTTGTCTGTAACCTGGCATTGCATGTGGCTGAAGCTTCTTCTTAATTTCACTTACTTGTTGATGATATTTACAAAGTGCATCGCACAAGTACCAGGACCCTTTTAATTGTAATACTACCATAACCACTGCATACCACAATACAGTGTATGTATACATGCGCAAATGAAAATCAGTGACCATTTACTAAAATGGCGGACACAGTACATGCACACCTTTCTGAAGACGATTTGAAAAGTTTACTCGTGAGTTCACAGCTGAAGATTCCGAAAGAACACAAAGAACCATCCGCAAATGTTTTTCCTAGGTGCTGAGAATAGTGATTTTGAGCGGAGAGATGTAACAATGTTTTCTCATGTTTATTTCAAAGGAATATTAAGCAGAACCAAATATCTATTTCAAACATATTTTTCAGTGTAATGAAATAAATACCGTAGCCTTAGAAGGTTGACAAATATTCACTGTCACCCTCTCAGGATTGCAATGTTTACATACTACCATGACCAATGTATATCACATTTAGGTCATTATTTTATTAAAGCAGGGTCCCAATGATCAGTACATGAAAAATACTTATTAATAAATGCAGACAAGTCTCAAGTTTTTGCGTCTGTGTGATCAAGATCGGTTCAGGACGTTTCGGCACCAAACCATTTCGACACCTAGACGTTTCGGCATCCATTTTAATGTTTACCCTAGACGTTTCGGCACCCATTTATATTTGAGTATTACACAGACATATTAATTAATTGTTATTAGGTCTGTGAGTAATGAAGTAAAGAAGTAAAGAAATTAAATATTTTCTATAAGATCACTTGTTATTCATTTGAAATGCAAAGTTGATTGCCTTAACAGCAACACCGAAGCGGTTTTGAGCCTGAATACAACTAAAACATGAACATAAATAGGGCCCATATGATAATCACTTGTACGATTTAAGTAAATATGACTGTTATGTTATATTGTTACATGGTCACTGAAATTCCCTTTGTAATAGCTTAGGTGTAAATCGTTTAATACAAAATACTTGAATATGTTCCCTTTAACATGTATAATAATGTATACCTAAGACCAAATTAAAATTATCTGTATTCATACAGTATCTTTTAATTCTTCACTTTACCTTACTGTCATCTCCATATCGACGACTACAGGTATGTGACTTGAACAAAGCCTCCACAAACTTACCCATTTCTAAAATTCGTCGACATATAACGCTTGCATTATACTTTTCTTGTTATTATTTGTTTTTACGAACCATAGATCTACATGTACACCATGTACGAACCATTGACAGAGAATCGCTGTAGGAGGAAGGAAAAAATAAAAATAGTAAAGCATAGTTTAATTACTTTTTTTGAAAGGAAGAGAATGAAATGTTCTATTAAAATCTGGGAGGAGTCAAAAAACATTAAACTATCAAATTCCCTACTAAAAAAATATTTAAAATACCTAATTTCGTTTTGTCGTAGGAGGGTTTGTAAAACGAATTATAAAAAAATAAGGGCCTAATTACAAGCATGACTTATATGTATACCACATTAACTATAACCATGACTTTATATGAATATCACATTCATTACTACCATGACCAATGTACACCAAATAGCACACCCAAAAGTTCTCAAGGACTACAAAGAATTGCGTCATCGATAACTTGCTCTAAAAGACAGACGTTTATCGGATAAACTTTTATTGCGACAGCTTTATATCGACCGGTTGTCATGGTCACCGCTATGCACGCATTAATATTATGTAAGGGTTTGAGGGACTGGATAGCGGTTATCCAAGTGTTGAGACAGTGAAGTAATAAGAGACTTCACTGGTTGAGATAACTATAGGTTATTAATTGAACTGAATGTTGTTTAACGGCTCATCAATACAGTATATGTCATTAGAGCCGCCTCAGAGATAGGGGAAGGATATATAGGAATCCGGGAACCGTGCTCTACTCTTAATATCGAATAGATTCCTATGGTTCTTTAACGTGCTCGGAGGATAGACCGATACACGGGACCGCCCGGTTTACGTCCCCATCCGACGGACGAGTATAGATTTGTAATGGGATATATGCACTAGTTCTTTCGCGTTAATATTGCGCAACTTTAGGAGCGCAATAGTGATGTATTGATGCGCGAAAGAACGAGTGCATATATCCCAATATAAATGTAATAACCTTTTTATTGCATATGTATTTTTAAATGAGAACAATAAAATAGGTTGTAAAATCTAATTTTCACCAAAAACAATTATTTATACGATTTGACCGGATACCCTTTCTTCGACATGAACAGAAAATCGCACCAATCACGAACGAGAATACTTATACCCAATATGACTTGACTACACGTCAATCAACCTCCGCGCGGGATATTGTAGCCACTAATCCTTGCCACCACACAAATCACGTGACGATAGCTGAGGCCATGTGATTCCAAAAAAAATGGCGAAAGACTAGGTAATACTAGCAAACTCTTGCCGTAACCAGGGCTTTATATATTTTTTAATTATCATCCCAGCCGTAACCAACAAGCAATTGACAATAATATCGATCAACACCTTCGAGAAGATGTTGAAAATATTCACCCTGGTTTTGGCTTGGGTGTAATCTCTTTATTAAATGTACGCACATCTTCCGTAATGTTCTCAACGGAATACATGTTTGTTTGTTTATTTGTTTACAAGTTCTGTAACTTCAATATGAGCGAATATTGACGTTTCCTGTTACATTGAAAGTTAACGGGGCTTGCAAAGCGTATGCAATAATTTGTTGTGTAACTCACAGAAAATATCGTCCTGCTTTATTTAAAACAGTTTCTATTTCACTATGTTTATTTTGACCCCATATACCAGAACAATAGAATAATACTGGCTCAATAATGGATTCAATCATTTTTATATAAACACTGAAAGTCATTCCACCAGCACATATAAATTGAGTATATACAAGAGCTCTACTGGCTGACTTTGCTACCTCTTTAATGGACAGTTTCATATCAAGATGACCACTGAACCAAAATCCAAGGTATTTATAATTACAGTCGAAAGCAATGTCTTTAGTTCCACATTTGAATTCAAAATCCGATTTATTTACATGGATGGATCTAAAATGAAACACCTTGGTTTTTGTCTCGTTGATGCACATACACCATTCACTAACTTTATCTAACATTCTTTGCATAACAATTTCGTTCTCAGCTAAAATTATAATATCGCCAGCATACAATAGGATAGATAGCTAAACATAGTTTATCAGACAGTGTTACCCCAGGCATTATTTACATTAAATCTCATTCACTTTGGTAATAAAGAATTAAATTGAATGAATTAAATTGAATAGGCTCCACATAGCACCTAATAACATGTTTATGAATGAATGAATGAATGAATGATAGGTGTTTAATGGCATGTCGACACATACATGTCATATTGTGCGCAAAAACTGATGAAAGATGAAGAAATGAAGTAGTATTTGAAAATTAATGTAAATGTATAAAGATAAATCTATTTACAAATAAGGGATGATATGGTTGTAATATAAACTATGTATGTAAATCAACAAATGCCAGTCAACGGGTTTATAAATAAGTATATATATATATAAGAACATATTATAATGATTTATATAGTCTGATTTCTGATTTCAGGAAATCTGAAACAAGACTAAAATCTATAGTATCGAACAACTCTTTCATAGTATTAACATTGTAGTACCTTTGACGCATAGGATCAATGTCTACACATTCCAACAAATGTGTTTGACCGTTAACGGTGCAAAGCAGGGTATACATTCTGGCAATTGCTCACCTTGTAATACATATGCACGTGTATGCCCTATCCTGCACCGGCCTAGGAAAACTTCTTCACGACGAATGGGTCTACTAGAAGAACGCCATTCTCCGAGTAACGGTTTAATTGAATGGAGTTTATTGTTAACTGACAAATCCCAAGCGGCTTGACAAGAGCGTATAAGCGTTTATTTATCCTCGCTGTATTGCACTAAGCATTTTAGCGAGCAGACCTCGGTTTTAAAGTCTCATCCGAAGGAGTGGTAAGGTAGGAAATATTTTTTGAAAATTTTCGATAATTAACCCAAATTCGGTCCTGGCTGGGATTGAACGCGCGATCCCTGGGTTACTAAGCCGCAGTGCTAACCATTACACCACGGCGCTACCTTAAGGCTTGACAAGAGTGACGAATATGTGTTAATACAATTTTAAAATCAGTATAAGGTAATTTGGCATTAGATATATGTAAACCTAATGCTGCTTTAGTAGCACTATCAGCTCTATCATTACCACGTATTCCTACATGGCCTGGAAGCCAGCAGAAAATAATAACATTATCAACTATAAGATAATTGTACTTCTGTAAAAGGTGAAGCACAACTGGGTTATCATGTTTCATATTACCCGGGGCTTAGAGAGATGAAAGGGAATCAGAAAATATTACAAAATGGTCATCATCAGATTCCTGAATATAGTTCAAGGCAAGTTCAATTAAGTTCAGCTGAAAAGATAGAGGCCTTGTCAGGCAGGCGGCTCTTTATGCTGTGTTTGTGAACAACAGCTGCTGCAGCTATCGTATCTCCATCTTTAGAACCATCTGTGTATATATGTTGAAAGTTACTGTATTTCGATTTAATTTGCTTTGAAAGACAGTAGGGTATGTATTGGATTTGTTACTATTACAAAAATCAAAAATAAGTGTAGGTGTTTCCAAAAACCACGGTAGAATTTGTGGTACTTTGTACTTGGCAATCAAAGTTAGGTCGAATTCAGTGTCTCTTAAGTTTGGTTTAATTCGAAGACCAAATGGTCGAATGGCCTTCGGTTTTCGATCAAACAGAGGTTCATAACTAGGATTAAAAACGGTATCGAAAGTTTGGGTTTGAAGGGTTAGATTGTAATGTAATGATATATTGAAGGGCTAATTTGTCCCGTTTATGAGACAGTCATGGTTCATTAGCTTCAACATATAGACTTTCGGCTGGTGATGTACGAAAGGCACCTAAGGCGAGTCCTAATTCTTGATTATGTATAGGATCGAGCATCTGCAAGTATGACTTGCGAGTCGATCTATATACTATTGAGCCGTAATCCAGCTTGGATCTGATAAGAGATCTATAAAGTTGTAAAAGTACTTAACGATCTGCTCCCCAACTAGTGTTTGCAACAGCTTTAATTAAAGGGGTTGATGCACTATTTTCAAACACAGTTTATCTTAAAAGACTCTGAAAAAAACTGAAAGAATTATCAAAATGCCATGAAAAATAAAGGAGATATGACCTATTGAAAATGTGCAAAGAACATAAATGAAGGCGGCCATCTTTGAACGATTACGTCATCGCGCCGTTTTACCATATATGGCATATTGATCAAATGTCTTTTAAAGCAAAGAAAATCACTGCAAATGAAAAATAATACTAAAATGTATACATTTTACATCTTTATATTTATTTTTTATCAATTTGCAGTGGGTTTCTTTGCTTTAAAATACATTTTGCCAATAGCCATATATGGTAAAACGGCGCGATGACGTAATCGTTCAAAGATGGCCGCCTCCATTTATGTTCTTTGCACATTTTCAATAGGTCATATCTCCTTTATTTTTCATGGCATTGTAACAATTCTTTCAGCTTTTTTCAAGTTTTTCAGAGCCTTTAAAATAAACTGTGTTTGGAAATAGTGCATCAACCCCTTTAAATAAAGAGCTTTAAGGCACTTGGCCTTCAAGTATTTCAGGTGTGGTATAAACGTTAATTTACGGTCGAAAATAAGACCAAGGAACTTATATGGGTTTTACATCTGTCTATGGTTAACAGACTGTGACTCATGTAAGTGGCAATAAGCATGCTTTACAACTTGAATTCCTAGAGAACTCGTGTGAAAAACTAGAATGGTATAAACAAATATTTTGTTGAAAGGTTACCATTTCACTTGCTGAAATGACGTTTTCGTAAACCAGTCTGCTGAAATGTAGCATGTAATCATTACTATTATATGTATATTAGCGACAACACATTCACGAGCCTGAATAGCGCAGCTGATTGAGGCGCCGTGTTAGTGCCGAGGAAGGTATGGTTCAAGCCTGCTGATTTCCCTTTTCTTTTTCTTTTTTATTTCTTTTTCTTTTTATTAGTTATGGTTTTCATTATTGCTGATGGTAAGGTAGCAACAGTTCCTTTACATTTTTCACTTTGATAACGCAATCTTATAATTACACATGGTAATAGCAGGGAGTACGTTATAACGTACTCCCTGGTAATAGTGATCAGTTTATGTGTGTTGTAATGCACACTCTAACGCACACGTATCCCTTAAATGTGAACAATTGTATTTCTATGCTGATGTGTACTTATAGCAAGTCGTGTTACAAGGGTGATTGTAATCAATATGTAAGGCATGTCAAAGAAAAGACAGAAGCGAGGTCGCCCACATTGATTTAATGATGGTAACAATCAGGAAGAATGTAAGAAAAAATGGTCGTGGCGTGTTTATGTCTCCGTGACAACATTTACTTGTCTTTCAATATTGTTTTAACACCCGTGACTTGATATATTATTATGTTGACTTCTTGTCTCTCGGCAGCTATTTTTACGCTTGCGTAAAACCTTGCTTGTCCACTACTGGTATTGGTGACCCATCTAGTGTTAGATGAGGGTCTTTATGATGTTTACGTAGTTGACAAAAGTGCATACAATTTGAACGTATTAACACAGTGTGTTTAATTCAAAAAGTTATATTATATATGCTTCCAACCGTCGAGGAAGTACTTCAGGATTGGTATTATTTTTAGGATTGTTTAAATATATAATTTTATTATATGTATGTATTTAATTGATAAAAATAAATGAGCAATAAAACACCAAAAGAAATCACGCTAAACATAAATAATTAACGACCCGAAGAATGTGCGCCAGTGATAGCTATTTTAAACTTGGTGGTAAAATAAAAAAGGGGTATTTTCCTAACATCTACACACTGTTAGTTTTCTTATCATATTCATTCATTTTCCTGTGTTATTGTGTAACATTTCTCACCGGCTAACTTATCACCATTATCACCATTTTGGAGTGACACTAATCCCTCTTCCAGATCGCATATCCAGTCCCTTAATTTGGCGGGAGGTATACAATACTGGTTCTACCCAGGAAGAAGTGGGTGGTCTGCCTCCACCACTAAAAAAAATGACTGTCATAACTTAAGGATACAGTCTCATTTATTTGACGTCTTGTGTCCTTTTTTTTTTTACATACGGACATTTACAGATGGCGCATATCAAAATTCGTCTCGCCTTTTGTAGATGCGTATTTTATGCACTAAAGTATACATTGTCTGAATGTGCTGAAAATGACGTAAACCACCACTCAACCAACCAATCACTCCAGTCCATTTAAACCAAACTGGGAGTGCGTGGTTTCCCTTGTATATTTGAACATATGTTTCATGTCAGGGACATTTTTTTTATTTAAAAAATCATAAAAAAACAACAGTTATAGTTATCTTTCAAAAAATATATGCTTGAAGTTTGATTTTCTTTCATTATTATGAAAATAGTGTTATATGGTTCTTTCTGATTTTCGTAATCAAATAAAATCATAAAACCAAAATTTCAAAATTATGGGAGGAGTCAAGTATTCATGAGATCATGTGACCCCACTGTTTGTATACAAATGAATAAGAAAAACATGGCAGTGTGCTATTGCTGTACAGGTTAGTAAACGGTGTAAAAATAATAAACATGCTTAGCACTTACTTTGGACGTTTTTAATTCATGTGTGTTGCAGCACTTTCTATCAGCATTTTATAGCCATTTTTGCAAACACTTGTTAACAATTTTAGTATTATACTGTTCGTGTTTTATTGGCCAAATTCTGAAGTATTATTGAATAATCTGTGCAACATTACATATATTAAAATTTTATATATCACAGTTGTGTTGTATTACCAATACGGCTCTCCTGATAGGTTAATTAGGATATCGAGACCTTACTAAGTTTTAATACACATTCTGGCATTATCTCTCTTTGAATTCTAACAACACTCTCATCTGCGTGGTCCCTTGTCATTATCCTTGCCGTTCTTACAAGATACTCAGTTTTGGGCGAAGCATTTCTTCTGTCGATCTATTTTTGGCATTTGGTCTTGACCTACTTCTTTCTTTCTTTTTCTATACTGCCTCAGTCTGTATAGGACTATTATGGCAGGTGATGGCATGGTTAAAAGTTTAAAAAATATACAAAGTAAATTAACGCCCGTCTGACTATGCCACATATAACTATATACAAGTATGACTGTCAGAGGCATTGAGAATCAGAGGAAACTGTAGATAGGGGGAGACTGTTAAAAAAAACAAGAGCTGTCGGAGAACAGCGCAGTTCGACTATTCGAATTTCAGAGAATAATAAATTTATAGCTAGTATATACCATCAGAAAACAAGGCTACAACAATGTGGGGTGGGGCTGGGGGCACAACATAACTATGTGTAAGAACTGACCAAAACTACACAGAAATATGTAAAAAAAAATAAAAAAAAATCGAGTTTTGAGTGAGGTGCGGGGTGAGGGTGGAGGAGAGACGGGTGGATGGTGGGGTGTGGGGGGAGGGGGGTGGTGGTGAGGGCAACATATATGTGTAAGAATTCACCAAAACAACACAAAAGTATGCAAAAAAAATAATTAAACAAGAGGTCAATGACCTTGAAGCTCTACTGATAGATTCTGATGTATCAGCATTCTAGTTTCATAAAAATCTGTCAAGTAGTTTCAGAGGAGTAGTCGCTACAAGTTGAAGTTTTTACTAAATAACTCTAGGTAAACAAAGATGGCCACTGGCAGCCATGTTTAATGTTCAATCAATATAACTTTTGACAAGGATCAACATCTTGTCATGCAGATCATTTCAGAAAAAGTCCCATATCAATATCACTTACAGTTTTCAAGAAGTAGTCGCTAAAAACTTGTTTTTAAAAATCTATGTTTAGCCATGGTGGCCATTTGAATTTCCGGCCGACCTGAAATTGTGCTAGGATCAACTGAAAATCCGTCAAGTAGCTTCAGAGGAGTAGTCGCTACACATTTTTACTATACAAACTCTATGTAAACAGAGATGGCCACTGGCGCCCATGTTTAATGTCGATTCAAAATAATTTTCGAAAAGGATCAACATAATGTCATGCTGATCATTTTAGAAATAGTCCCATATCAATATCAGTTGCAGTTTTCAAGAAGTAGTCGCTACAAACGTTTTTTGAAAAATCTGTTTTTAGCCATGGCGGCCATCTTGAATTTCCGACCGACCTAAAAAAATCTGGGATCAATTAGACATCAAGAGCAACATTCCTGTGAAGTTTCATAAAAAATCGTCAAGTAGTTTCAGGAGTAGTCGCTACAAGTTTTTACTATATAAATCTATGTCAACAAAGATGGCCGCTAGCGGTTTTAAGTTGGGGTGCGTAAAATTGAGTAGACCAAATTGAGTATAACTGCCGAATCTGTCATTTATAGCACGGTTGAAATATACCGGCATTTATAGCACGGTTTAGGCTCAGACCTTCAGGTTTATGAAAATTATATCATAAGCAAGAACAAAGGAAAACCATTAGAGCTATGGTACAAGTATAGGATAGAGCATGAGTTTTGCACGTGTACGGGGAGATAATGCACGAGCGTAAGCGAGTGCATTATCGTCCGTACACGTGCAAGACTCATGCTCTATTGTATTTATACCACAATAACTAACATATGCTGTGTATATCCTCGGGTATTACACGATGCATAGTGTGTATTTAGGCTACTGTGGTATAATGAAAATTGTACCACAAAATTGTATTCAACGCTCGTGCATTATCTCCCCGTACACGTGCAACACTCATGCTCTATCCTATACTTATATCCTAAGCAAGAACAAAGGAAAACCATTAGAGCGTTACAGCTATGGTACAACTGCTCCACTTTGCTCATAATCAATGAATGCGTAATCTATACTGAACCATCATACAGCTCAAGACGCTCAGCATATGAAAGGCAGTGCTAGGACTGGTCGATCCCGTATCAGAAAAATATGTGACAAGTAATAGATAGAGTATGGTTTCATTGAGTTGGTTCATTTAAACATCGAGATGGGCGTAGCCCATCGAGGTGTTTAAATTAACCAACGAGATGAAACCATACTCTATTTGTTTTGTAGCATGTCCATTTCAGCTCTATTTCAGTTATTCTAACTGTTATTCTCACAGTTATTCTGACAGGTCTTATTTTCAATTAAACGATTTACACATGCGCCTGAACAAAGAAAATTGTTACTGACCATGCTACAATAGACAATACCTTTAACATGTTTAATGTATGAACTTATTGTTCCGGCAGCGACTCTTATATTGTTTTAGTAATTGCACATGGTAAGGTAGTAATGAATAGTTTCTTTGAGTTTTTTCACTTTGATAACGCAATCTTATAATTACACATGGTAGCAATGAACAGTTTATCTGTGTTGTAATGCACGTTAACGCAAACGCATCCCATAAATGTGAGTAATTCTATTTATGTGCTTATGTGTACTTTAGCACGTCGTGCTACAAAGGTGAATATGTAATCAATTTGTAAGGCATGTCAAGGATTCGCGTAGCACAAATTGGGAAGAAAGTGTCTGGTAAAAAAAACGGTCATCGCGTATTTACGTCTCCGTGACAACTCTTTTTTTGAATATTGTTTTAACACCCGTGACTTGATCTGTTATTATGCTAAACATTGTTCCCAGTTCCTACCCAGAAATAATGCTATTTTCTCTCGGCAGCTATTTTACGCTTGCGTAAAACCTTGCTTGTTATACAGTGAAACTCCTAGCAGCGGCAATGTTGACCTTGGAAAGCGACAGGTGACGTTAATATGACAAAGGTTTGTTTGTTTGTAACAGACAGAAGTCGAGCGTGTGTAGATTTTAATGTCTAGTTCATTACTTCATGTTACACTTTCTGTTCTTTTTCTTCTTCTTCTTCTTTCTTTCTTTTTTATATTTTATTTTATATATACATATCTTTTTTTTTTAATTATTTGTTTTACTTTTAAACCTTTATTGTGGATATATGAATCCACGACACAGAGATACATGTAAGGCTTAGGTTTACGGTTGTGAAAACACAAAAGTTCAGCGATATATTTAACCTGCACGGGGTATGACTCTCCCTGCAATGGGGTAGACGGCTTTAAAACCCCATTTGAAAGAAGGCATAGTTTCAAAATACCTTGCACGTGTAAAATACTGCGGGAGTGTGTTTTGAAAATCTGAGATGTGACCGCACTGTGAATCGAACTCAAGACCTTTTGAAAGAGTTGCAAAGATGCAATCGGTCACCACATCTTTATGTCATTAAACATGTATTGATAATGTTACATGTATAAACGTCTAACGCGCTACAAATATCCGTACATGTATAAACGTCTAACGCGCTACAAATATCCGTATTTGTTCATTTTTAAACTGAATTACAATATGAGCTTCTAACTACAAAACATTCTACGCGTATTCAACTATGGCGTAATAGTAGAGCGCCCGACTCGCATGCGGGAGGTCGTGTGTCCAAACTCCGACCTGTTCATACTAAATATTTAATGCAGCTCAATTGCTTGACGCTCAGCATATAAAAGGCAGTGCTAGGACTGGTCGACCCCGTATCAGAAAAAATGTGATTGGGCGGGGTATCATGACATGTGTAGGAGCTGCGGCATGGTTTTCTAGTGTGACAGTGAGTACTATAAAGCTGAGCCTAGAGGTACGAATGATCGCTAAAGCGACGTTAAACTCCACAGGGTCCGTATTCATAAAGTTTCTTAGCAATATCTTAAGGTCAAATTTTATCAATTTGTTTAAAACCATTTTGTATCGATTTAAGACGTTTTCTTAATATTGTTAATAAGGTTATGAATAAATAAATAAAACCCACAGCTAAATAGTTATCTTAAAACAGATGGTATGTTGTGTCCCTGAGGGGTTGAGAAGGATATTTAAAAAAATGTAGCATCTTAAATTTTGACTTAAGTAATATATTCTACATAAGTTGCTTTATCAATACGGGCATACAAAAAGTTTTAATCACTTTATCACTTGCTATATCATCACATCTTACAGTTACTTCATTAAATTGTGCAGTTAAAACATAATGAATTTAGAAGTTACGAAGTTAAAAGTATTTATTCAAGTCTGTTTGTTTGTTTGGTGTTTTACGTCATTAATGAATTAATACTAATTAATAATTAATTAATTTTCTTTGCTTCCATGGCTTTTGCGCACAATATGACCTACTTCTGTGTTGACGTGCCGTAAAACCAATTTGTTTTACGTCATTAATTAATACAAATTAATGCATTTTCTTTGCTTCCATGGGTTTTGCTCACAATATGTTGACGTGCCGTAAAACCATTATTAAAAATTAATTAATTATGCTTTTGCAGTTAAACCATTATTAATTAATTAAATAAATAATGGTTTTACGGCACGTCAACACATAAGTGGGTCATATTGTGCGCAAAACCCATGAAAGCAAAGAAAAGTAACTGTAACTTCTAAATTCATTACGTTTTTAACCTAGTAGGACGTGCCGTAAAACACCATTATTAATTAATTAATAAATAAATGCTTCCATCGAAAAACACATGGAAGTAATTAATTATGTGTTGACGTGCCGTAAACACATAATTGTAGGTAATTAATTAATAATGGTGTTTACATGTCAACACATAAGTTGGCATGTTATGCACAAAACCCATGAAAGCAAAGAAAAAGAAGTAAATATAAAGAAATGTAAAAAACAATGTATTTATAGTAACACGTGTTAGTTGCACAACAACAAACAAATCTTTGTCAGATAACGCTAACTTTTGATACGAAAGGTCAATGGCGCTGCCGCTATGATTCTCACTTTATGCCGACTGGTGCCGTTGAAGATCGGTGATTTAAATGATTTTTTAAATTTACAATCATTATTGACAAGATATTTGTCTCGTCCAGAATGAAATTTGTTTTGATTTATTGATTGATCAAGGGTATTATAGTCTACTGGTGCGTTAGCTGTTTGGTTCAGTATAGATTACGCATTGATTAAACATACTAACGAAAAACAAAAAAACAAACAAACACAAAACAAAAAAACAAACAAACACAAAATGGAATTAAATGAAAAGGACAAACAAAGAGAGTACTATAAAGACGCAGAAAATTATGTCATTTATATGTCATGGGAATTAGCAACAAGCATCATGTAAACGATGTGTTTTGTGTCGGTTGCAATCTATTTTTAGCCAACACTGTACTAATCACACACACACACAGCAGAGGTCTAATCGGTTGAACTGAAATTGGTAAATTTCCACAAGTTTCTGTCGATCGATATGCCGCAGCACATGGATCTGGTTAAAAGGACGCATGGCAATCTTGAAGTTGTTTTTATCAAGCATTACAATTCGCCTCTCGATTTATTAATTCGGTATAATTTTGAATTTAAACCAACTTGCATATATTTACATACAGTTTTGAGCTTTTAACATTGCTTTGTTATTCTACCATATGTTTGAATATATTTAATATTGGTGTGAAAATATAATCAACAGATAAGCAAAAATAATGCATTATACAATCCTTATAATTAAATTAATGATTAAACAAATGCAATTTATGTAGAAAAACTGACGGGACACCGCGAGTTTTACAAAATTCAAGATTACCGCGTGTTCCTTTAATGGACAATGCGTTTTAAATATGAACTTAAAGTGACACACGTTAATAAAACCTCGTCTTCCCGTGTTTTCTCTTCTCTCCAAAGCTTTTATATTTGCAATCATATATTAATTATAAGAACAGTGCAAAGCAATTTGTTTTTTAGTAATACTGACTGTTAATTATATTGCACCAACAATATTTAAACATTTGGTAATATAACGAAGATAATTGAATGATTTGATACGAACTTCAAGAGAGCCCGTGTCCCTTTAATGTACAGAAATACTATCGCTCAAGTGTCGAATAAGGTTTACGTTGGCGCATTTCATAAAATACTCGGTTGTAAATCAAACGGGTAAAACCCATCACGGGAAAATGGCGAAGTTCGGTTTATATTAAATTGCTATATGTTTTCAAATAAAAATGCTTTTATGAGTTAACTGTGTCTGTTATAATTTATAAAGCGTATTTTTGTGTAGGTTCTGTTCAAAAATTCCTTCCATGATAGTGGGGGTAATATTTTTCTGAATTAAAGTTAGCATTAGATACACAAGGGTGACACCATGTTGACCGATCGAAGCACAGGTGGCTGTATCGGTGTTGGTTTCTTTTCGTGTTATTTGACGAAAAAAAAACATATTTTAAGTTTTCCTGAAAAAATAGATTTTTTTTTCAGGAAAACTTAAATATGTTTGTTTTCAACAAATAACACGAAAAAAATAAATAATATTTTTTTTATTTTTTTTTATTATTTTTTTTTTGTTTTGTTCCCAACATCGATACAGCCACCTGTGGATCGAAGCATACATATTCCAAATTGAAACTTCTTTTTGAAGCGCTACAGTTGTCCATTGTTAACTCCGACGTATATTAATAATATATGTATTACTATTTAAATTAAACAAGACCAACGAATATCTTAAATGCTCGCAAATTTATCGGCACCATTCCCGCCATCTTGATGACATCATGTTCGAGGCAACTAGGCAATGATTAGTATGTTCTTGACCTACTTTCGCGACTCGCGTGTACGGTTCTCGG
>JAWPHD010020413.1:0-31853 GCA_037043455.1 Cyrtodaria siliqua | reverse complement strand
TGTTTAAATACGAAAGAACATACTTAAAAGGACAAAACAAATGAACTTACAACGCATGTACATGCAAAAGAGGATGGAACATTAATAAATACTAGAAGGAAAATAAAACAAGAAAATTAGAAAGGAAAGAAATAAAAGAAAGAACAGACGAAAAAAGAAAGAGAAAGAAAGAAAGAAAGAAAGAAAGAAAAAAAGAAAGGAAAAAAGAAAAAAAGAAAGAAAGAATGGACAGAAAGAAAGAATTTACCTATAATACCAATAAATCAATCTTTCATTTAAATGAAAGAACGCACGAACGAACGAAAGCATTATTAATAAGCCCAGGAAATATTGTCGTACACATATATCTTTTTACTTTTACAATAGAAATATCACTGAAGGTGATGAAAAGCCCCGTTATTATGTTGTATTAGGGCGATAAGGATGGGCAAAATCAAGAATAATAAATGTCTAAAATATATGCTAACTTTATAATGTGAGAAAAACAATTCTAGGTTAAACCAAAGGGTCCATAATTCTGAGAAAAAAAATGCAGAATCGAAAAACCATTAATGCAGAGACACCATCATAGCATCACGTGTGAAGTGTATGTCACGTGTATTAACAATCCATGAACAGTTTTAAAGTGAAAGCAACATGCAGTTCATTATTGAGTGAACAATTCTAAGTCAAATAAAAGGCCAAACATTTGTAATATATTGGGCAGTCAATGATGGGTGATGTAGAGGGACATAAGTATTATCGGTTGTTATGTGTACATGAAGTTCGGGAACAATCAATTCGAAAAATGTTTGAGAGAAAAATATGTTAACTTGGTCATTATACAATATTACAGTGGAAAATTCTAAGTCAAACCACAGGGTCATAATTGTGTAATCAATTATGCAATCAATGATGTGAGATATAGAGGGATATATAAGGTCATCAGTTGTTATGCGTATATGAAGTTTAAGTACAAACCATTCAGGAAATGTTTAAGATATGGAAGTATTAAAAATGTGTTACGGTGGACGCGACGGGACACGCGACGGGACGGGTCGCGAGAGGACAAACAATGTGTTACGGACGCGACGGGACGCGACGGACGTTACGGACAGAGTGATTCCTATATAGCCCCAACTTCCGTTTGTGAAAGCGGAGGTGTATAATCAATAATTTAAACAGCATTAAGAAATAAAATGTAGATATGAAAAATATACGTACTTTGCCAGAATGTCTTGTTTTGTATCCCTGTATACCAGCAATTGCGCACATCTTTTCCATAAATTTACTAGATCGTGTGAATGCCAACCTTCTGTGCTGAAAAACGTGGATGCCCGTCCCTGCCGGATGCTAATGGTCGTCTGTAGAATGTCCCGACCGCAGGCAGGAGGCTTATATAGTTGTTAAACAAGTTTACAACGCATCTCGGATTGTCAACGTTTGAATAATGTTTTATGTTTTTTGTTGCCGTTTTCTTGTGGAATAGGCCCACCTTGACTGTTCTTGGATTGTCCACCTATAAATCTGATATACTTGCCCTCTTCGTCATTTCCAAACTCAAACTGGTCTACCGTTAGATCACAATGTTCATCTGCAGCCCTTAGCCCAAATAATTTACATGCGTAGAAATAAACAGCAAACTGAAGAGCCTGTGCGTCTCCCGTTTCAAAAACACGTGTCCAGAGAATATTTTCCTTTAATCAAGGTAATCGTGTTCGCGCCTGTTTTTCTGCTCACGTTCCGTCTTTTGTGCCTGTTTCATTTTGGCGTCAAATGCATTCTCTAGCCTCGGCAAACTCGACCCTCGACTTATCAAAAGATGTTTAAATTCGTATCGTCAACAGGTTATCTCGAAGATATCTCCAGATTGAAATACATAGCTGACGAACTGTTTCTGCGGGATACTCGTCAACCGTCCTGTCGTTTTACCTAGGATAAAAGTAATAACAAATTAGTTAAAACAATCACTATGCACAGGGACATGATGCGTCTACTTTTCTGTAATCCGATCAAGATTGCATTAAAAAAAAAGATAACAATTTAAACTGAAATAATCTTGAATATGTTTACATGCAATTTCCAGATTAATATGTTTACATTTTTATCTAGGCTAGTGCTACCCTTCATAATAAATACATACTTGTATATATTTGTCAAGTATGTCACTGTCTACCTAAACTGTAACCATATTTATACTGCAAGTTGCATGTAAAAATATTCAGGATTATCTGAGTTACTATTTTTCCCCTTTTATTAATGCATGTTAACGGGATTACAAAAAGGGGACATACTATTGAAGGATAATGTACCCTTTTGTGTAATACCCTTAAGATTGCATTTGAAAGATAAAAAAATAGAACTGAAATAATATTAACATTGTTTACATGACACTTGCAGTTTAATATACTTACACATGTCTAAGCAGTGCTACGCTTAGATTATAAATACATACTTGATAACTATGTGAATTAGTCAATACACACACATGACATTGAGTATGGCATATTTAACTGAGTATGGATCAATTACCACACTTTTATTCAAATTCATATTATTATTCAAGTATAGCACTGTGTAGATAAAAGATAAATAATATTAAACTGCAAGTTGCATATAAAAAATATTCTGGGTTATTTGAGTTATATTTCCTTTTCTTTGGTTAATGAACTTTCAATGGGATTCCGCAAAAGGGAATATTATCTTTAAAACTCCTGGCGTCCAGTTAGGTTTTTCTATATTATATATACTTGCAAACATACTAACTGTCAAAAAAGTTCGCATTAAAATGCCGGTTTAACATAACCAGCTATTGATAATATTGCACCAATAACACAATTATTTAAACACTTAGTAAAATAAGAAACGATTGAAATTTACATATAATAGTTATTTTCTAGAGAAAAGTTATTTCCACATTTTAAACAGTAGTTCTGGCACTGAAAAATAACAAACTATAAGCCGATATGACTCACATTTATATATATGATCCATCATACTTGGCATAAGTGAAAATGCAGTTTTCTCATTTTTCTCAATCCAAAACAACATAATTATAACAACATATCATATTTGTTTGTCTCTATTTTTATTTGCTAATCTGTGAAATGAAGCGTTATTTTTGTTTTAATGTGTTAAGTTTCACAGCATTTTGTACATAAAATGGCATGCGTGCGACAAAAAAAACAACAACACTAAAACAATAATTGTAAAAAGAAAAAGGTTAGAACAAATTTAACGCAAAATCCTACTAGTGAAAAAAAGAAGGAAATAGAGAACAGTGGCGAAAAATTATAGTTTGTAGCGAATAACATAAACTTGCATACGTAAACGTAGAAATTGTGTGATACCCTTAACGCGTTACTGCGGAGTTATTAAATTGGATATTAACTGAGAAGTAAAATAATGACATACAATGATACATCATATATTAGCAAAATGAGGATTTACTACAATATTCGGAGGATTATTAAAATAAGACAAATAGCACCTATATACCTCTATAATAAATCTGCAAATCCAGTAGTAGCAATGCCAAAGCTCGCTAGAGGGCGCTCGTTGCGGAAATCCTATGAATATTCAATAGGTGGAAATTGCAACCTCAATATAGGCATGCTTTATTTCGACTTCATACTTCATTACAGAAAGAAAGCGGAGTATTAGACATTTTAAACTAGATAAGTTAGGGTTTCCCCGTTTCGGGAAAAGGTACATGGTTCAAAATCCATCACGTTCGAGGTAAGAAAACAGGCTTCAAAGTATTGACTAACGAGTTTTCCTTCAAAATCCAGCGATTTTGCTCATTGTGGTAGTATAATATGATTCTTTAATTTATTAGCAATTGATATATGATATCTTTTAATTTGAAATTTACCGGAATGCTGAAGAAAATGCATTCTAAAGATGCATACTGTCAATTCAAGAACGATAATCCAAAATGGCGGCGCCCGTCGTATAAGCTGTTATAGCAATTGCATTTTGTACAATTCTGTGAAATAACTGTTTCTTACAAGCGTCACGATCACACAGTAATAGTTTTTATGATGTATTAATTGATATGTAACAGTTTATTTACCCCCCGAATTACACATTACGTTAATTACAAGTTGTTGTTAACAGATTTGCATGTTGTTTGAGTGGGTGGGGTATTACCTTATTGACATTCACTTTGAAACTTATGAAAGTAAGTTCATTTCTACTGATGCATTAAAGACTTTTCATGTTTTTTATGTCGTTTTTTCTATTCTGCTTTTGATTTCTCTGTAATAATGAAGAAGTTCATTCTATTTTTTACTTTCAGAATACTGAATAAACCCTTCTTATAAAGTTTTTCCAATACTAATCAGACTAATGTATCAGCAGTCACAAGACCTGTTTGATGACAGTAACGTAGTGGATAGTGATGCAGTAAGTGAACTTCATTTTCAAAAATGTTTTCGTAAATCAATTTCCGAAAGTATCAGGTAAATTATATTTATCATAAATTCAATGTTTAAAACTATAAAATGATAAATTTGCAATTGTTCAAACTCGTCAATTTGAATAATTTATTGTGTTTTAGTGAGTGATATAGTTTCATATAAAATTACTTCAGTTTAAAGGAAACGACAGCAGTCTGTGTGTGTGTGGTTCTAACTGCTGATACTGCTTACAGTCAGTTTTGCTTATCACGGCAGCCTCATTTTTGAGGAAGGGTTTACAGACTTTATGTGTCACTAATTAACACACAAGATCTTTAACGTTGACAGGGTATAACTCGCCCCGCACACAGGACCGACGGTTTCACATCCCCTTTGAAGGACGGCATAGTTTCAGAGTACCTTGCTCCAGTAACCTACTGTGGCACTCTGCTTGAAAACCGTGGGACATGACCCAACCAGCAATTGAACTTCTGCGACGAGAGTCGAGACTTAATATACTAACCACTCGGCTACTGCAGGTCCACGTTTCATTTCCTTCTTTTTCAATTTTGTTAAAAGCGTACAATATATGTTTATTGTTTTGTTTAATTTGCAGGAGACACAGCCACCAAGCCCAGGGCAACAGACTGATAGGGATAGGGTGTTACACTTAGAGAGCCACTTTAAGGACAGCCAGGTGGAGATATTAAGTTCGGATATTGAGGAAGGCAGTTCAGCGGTAGGTTTATTCTTATTTTAATATTTAACCCAAAAAATGTAGGCCAATGCGGGAGCTTGATTTCTGTCTGTGTGTACACATTTCAATTTTGACTTTTTTTTTTTTTGCTAAAGTTTTTGTTTTCTCTTATTTCTCACCAATTGTCGGATATGTTTGAAACTTGGCATACATGTTCAGTATCATTACACTAAATGTTGAATATGTGGGTCTTCAATTGTTGAAACACATAAAACAGTATATTAAATAATTTTAGAATTATTTTATTATTACAATTTTGTTTTTCTGTGTTTCAAGTACCTCACTGGCGTGGCGCAGTCGGTAGTGTGCCGGATTTGTAACTGGAGGCCCCGGGTTCAATCCTCCGTGGTGCCACTGAGTTTCTATCATGTGATGATATCACTTTCTGGTATTATGACAACGCGTCATGCTATTGTGACATCACGTCATGCTATTATGATGCGAATGTTCTCAGAACTAAAGGAGCCTTTTAGTTGCAATGAGAAACAGATTCAGACTGTTTGTATCACTCACGCAGTAATGAGATTTTCGAAACCAAGAATCACAAAATTCTAAAAAGTCTAATGTTTTAATAGACTGTTATAAATGTTAATCGGTGATAGGTTAACAGTTATTGGAAAGTATAGCAATGTTTGTATATTTGTTTAATTTGGTTTCTTTATTGACTTTTCAGAACACACAACCAAAAAGTCCAGGGCTGGAGATTGAGAGCCACTTTGAGGACAGCCAAGTGGAAACATTTAGTTCAGACATCGAGGAAGACAGTTCAACGGTATATAAATCCATACTAAATTGTTTCGCTTTCCTATTCAGAGTGCATATGCACTGAAGTAGGCCCCATGAAATGTTCAATTTAATTGTTGTTCATGAAATTGTTTGGTCGTGAAACCTGGATGACTTGACTAGCTTTTATTGTATAAATCATTAATATTAATGCTTCATTTCAAGGCTATAACACACTTTTCTTTTCTGATTTAATGCCATTTTCATTTAATAATATGCACACTGGCAACACAAACTGCATGCCAATTAATATTTATGATAAAAGATAAAACCTGAAAACCGAATAGTCCCAATTTAAAAAATATTTAAGGCTCTCTTGGGTTTCTTGTTTCAAGGCTGCAGTTTAGAAATGATTTACAGTTTGAGAATAGCCAGGTAGAAAGATTCAGCTCAGAGGAAGAAGAGACTGAGAGCAGACAGTGTATGGCACAGAAGCGGGCAGCGGTATGTTTAGTCAAATGTTAATCGCCAACATGTGAGCTAGTAACAGTTCTGTTAAGTTATTGACTTCCTTATTGTCAGGTAACCCTTACAGCGCCAGAAACAGAATATATTTAATGATATATGCGGCAGTGTAAATCAGATAATCAATCATTTTGGCAAAGCAACCCTTTGTACCGTAAATGGATTATTAAAAATTCAGTCAACCAATTAGAATCACATTGAAAAAAACAACAGAACGGTTACATGCTTGTATGCAAAAATACCTTTTTTTCAGCTGGCAAGTGTATATACAGTGCCCACATTTTCTGCATCCGACTCCGATTCACTTGAATGTTCTTCGGTGGCGAAGAAAGTCAAAGTAAACAGCAAGCACGTACCGATAAGCACGCAGACGTTATTGATTGGTCCAATCATTACAAACACAAACTGCCTTCTATATGATAATAATTTAGTAGATGGTGACAACAACAACAAAGGTACACAGACCATAGTGTTTGGGACAGCTTTGGTGTACAGTTCGAACTTATATACAAAGCATGTAAAACTATTGAACAATGGCTCTGTGTTAGAAATCTTTTCTTTCGGTAAAGCAAAAAATGTTGATGTTGCTAGAAGAGTAAACACTCTTTATAAAATATCTGGTAGTTGTGATGGGAATATAAGTGCATGTATTAGTAAGATTTATCGTATTCAAACACAAGACAAGAAATTGAGAGGACTGGCCAGAGAACAGTACAGGATATTACCATTTACAATTCCTACAGAGACTATTTCTTCGGCATCTCATGCTACAGTAACTTGTGATATTAATATAAAGCAGCCTAATGCAGAGGGGAAATTAGACAAACTGAAAGAACAGATGACAAAAAGAAGAAAGACCGTAACACAAACACAGGAACGTAATAAACAGTTAAAAAGGAAGTTACAAAGAAAAGAAGAAAAACTAAGAAAATTATCAATAACCACTGAAAAGCAAAGAAAGTTGGATTCAGAGAATGCACAGGTCAAAGCCAAAAAAAGTCTGCACAAATCACAAACATTACTTCAGAGAAAAGCAACAGATATAAATAAAGTGAAAGCAAAATTACAGCGTTCATCATTATGTGTAAAAATGTTAAAGAAACAAGTAGTCCAAAAAATGAAAACTATTGTACAAAATGATAAAACATTGAAGGAAAAAGAAGAAATCATTGTTGGTCTTCAGTTGAGAAATGATTGTTTAAATAATGGTAATAGGAAATTAGAAATGGAAAATGAAAAGCTGAAGAATGAAAATAATGAGTTCTCAATTAGCGTAGACTACTTGCAGGATGTTATCCAAGACCAAGATGCAATTAACGTGTACAATGCAGACACAAATACATATTCTAATGACATTATGGAATGTGCTATCAATCTGACTGACTTAAAAGTAGCCACCAAAAATGTTGCACCGGTCATAAAAGAAGTTGCTCATCTGTGTGGAAAGAAGTTCAACAACCTACCTTCACGAACAACTGTAGATAACTTTGTGGACAGAAAAATTGCTTTAGCACAGAAACAGGTCCGTGAAGTAGCAGGTCCATCTACTAGCACTACTCTCTACACAGATGAAACTCGCAAGCATGGTCATACATTTCAGACATATATCATCAGTGACGAACACAATTCATACATGCTTGGACTAAGAGAAATGTCCAACAAAAGTGCTTCTGCCACATTAGATACATTCCAGGAAATTTTGAATGACATTTCAGAACATTGTGAAAAACTCAGTGAAAATAATGACCATGGAATAGGATACAAGTTGTTATGCAACATCAAAAATACAATGTCCGACCGAGCGAGTACTGAGAAAAAATTCAACACTCTTCTTCAGGAATACAGGGACAGCATTTTGCCAAGAGTTTTTGAAAAGTTTCATGAAATCTCACAAGAAGAACAACAACTATGTGGTCAGATGAACAACTTTTTTTGTGGATTACACCTGCTGGTTGGCATGGCCGATGTTTGTGAGGCATCACTGAAAAGGTTTGAGTTAGCATACAATGACGTAGACGACATAGGATCAGCGGCCAGACCAGAGCTGAAAAGGTACCACAAAGCTGAAAGCGGCACGCTAAGGCTACTTAGAACCAGCAGTAAGTCATTCGCAATGGGAGAAGATGAAAAAAGTGGAGTTTTCCTCCCTTGGAAGACTTTTTTAAAAAACAAAGGGATAAAGAACAATATCATCAGATTTAAACACAACCGATTTAACATGATTTTCATGATAGCAGGTGCAGTCTATTACCATAGTACAGACATACCATATTTTCTGGAAACCGTTAACGGAACAACCAATAACCTGATGAAAGCTGTGTCATTAGATGCAAAGGAATTGTTATATTTAGCTGGTGCAAGGGTTCTAGGACTGTCGTCTAAGTTTGTAACAAGTCCTCTCTGGAGGCTTATTGAAGCCCCAGGGCACATACTGGATATCAATAAACATTTCAAAGCACTGATCGACTTCCTGGAAAGTGTGGCAAATAATCTAGATGTAGCATTGGAGTTCATGAAAGGTGAATCAAGTCCATTTCATACAGTTGTAGATGAGAAAGATGTTGTTCTTGCTAAGTTGATGGAAGCAAATGACAAGGTGGATGAAATTGCCCTCCCTATGATGCAGAACTTGTCAGCAGCAACACGAGAATTGCTTGTACGTATGATACCTGAGCATTTACCGGAAGGGAAATTCTGGGAGCCATCAGAAGCTGTGAAAGAGGAAACAAAATCAGCTCGAAAACATAATAAAATGCCTGAATTTGTCTTTGGTCAGCTGGACCACCTTATTTCCTATCGGCCAAATGTATCTCTTTTGGCAAATGAAGCATATATAATGTATGCTTTTAACAATACTTCTAAATGGCTTAGTGATCTACCAGACGTTGAGAAGAACAAATACATGGAGGAGTCAAGAAAAGAGGGGAGAGAAATAAGAAAAACTGTCAAAATTAGAGTAAAAGATATAGAACAAAAGCTCTTACAACAACAGACACAGAGGCAGATTGAATTGGAACAAAAAGAAAAGGCTAGACTAAGAGCATGCGAGAAATTGACTAATGATGTGTGTTTTTATGGACTGTGGCAAAGCATACAGCAGGTAGACGAGGCAATGGAACAGATGAATGGGACAGCTTAAGAACTGGAGGCAGCAATAAAGGCACAGTTGCTGTTCCGAAAGAATGTTTTAAAGCAAACAAGTAAGAACAAGAAAGCTTAAAACTTCTCAAAAAAGCAGCCCAATGGTAAATATAAGAGATTCACTATAAATGAGATGAAGTTAAACCTACTTGAACTAGTGAAAAGTGCATCTGATGTAGATGCTGCTGAAATCAGAAGTGGAGGAATCCCTCTATTAGTTGGAAGAAACGTAAACCACACATTTAGTGATGCCACTTACAGAGGGCATGTTGTCAGCATTGTTCCTGGTTTTCCAGAATGGTATAATGTTAAATACCAAAATGATGATGCCATTTACGCATATAATTTGAAAAATGACTATTCAGCTGGAAATTTGAAGATTGTTATCGAATGTTCGGAAAAGTGAATGTATAGACATATTTGTTTCTAAGAATGGTAATATTGTGACAAAGTATGTCATGTAAATAAATCTCAAAAGGAATGTGTGCAGCATTTTTATACAACATTGTGCTGTGATATAAGTTAAATGTAACATGTATATATTCTGAGTGTTGTAGTCAAGATGGCACTCAAAGACACAAAAGCTTAAAGTGTCCAGTAAGTAACATAACAGAAAAAATCCTACAACCTGATAACCCTGTTCACAGGCCGTTACAATACACGTTGAAAGCCATAACATATACACTGTTTTATACAAGCGTGGTGACAGGCCATTAAATTCCTTTTTGAAAGCCGTAACCATAACACTGTTTTATACAAGCTGATAACCGTGGTGAGAGGCCATTAAATTCACTTTTGAAAGCCGTAACAATTACTCTGTTTTATACAAGCTGATAATCGTGGTGACAGGCCATTAAATCCCTTTTGAAAGCCGTAACCATTACACTGTTTTAAGGAAGGTGATAACCCTGTTGACAGACCATTACATTCCCCATTGAACGCCGTAACCTATACAGTGTTTTCTTTACCTGTGTTTTTTGAGTGAAGTACTTATTTCTGTCTAAAAGGAGTCGTTCATAACTTAAACAATTGCCATAGACCGACTCCTTCATTGTGCACTTAAAATAGGATGGAAATTGACTCAGATGAACAAATTTGTAGATAATACATTGCCTATAATATACTAACAGCATGACATGATAACAGAAATTGATGTATTTGCATGTTTATTTTGGTTGTCTATACGCAGTATTTTCACAAATTCCAGTACTTTGATTGCTTTTCATGTAGCTTTTTTATTAATATGTGCTTGTTCTTTGCTTTTAATTTCCTTTAGCTTTTTATGTGCATGCTTGTTTTGTCTGTTTGTTTTCTTCATACATTCTGCATATAGCTACCATGTGTTAACACAGATGCATTGCTTTAAAGTTGAACCTCAGGCATCCTAGTAATATAATTGAACTATTACTTTCCACTTCTGTCAAGCCAGTTAATTAGTTTACATTAAATATACTCAGTTAATTAGTTTACATAAATATACTTACAATTATTCATCAGAAGCATAATGATGAATCTTAATACAAATCTACTTCTTTTTTTCAGTTGGACTTGCTGGTATTTAGTGCCTTGTAGTGGTATTTGTACAGACCATTACAGAATTTGTCTAGCCCAGGTTTAGGTGAGTTTGAGATTATACTTTGTACAGAATGATGTTTTTTATGCATTAATATCGGTTACTTTTGAACAATAGTTGTTTTTAATAAATGTTAAAGAATTCAAGTGTTTTATGACTGTGTTTTCTTATTTAATAGTTTGAATTGCCATCAACTTTATACGTGCTTATAGGCATTTCCTTTAAAGAAACTAACCCGCCAAATAACGGCAAAATTGCACTACAAAACTGTGTATTAATACTCTATCCAGGGGTACAGCACATATAATAATGTATATGTGCCTATAATTATTATAAGTGCCTATACAAAGTAAAGGTTTATTAACAGGTTCTTAACATACACGTGACTGAAAATGTGTAACATGAATTATGACTTGGTAACTCTTAATTCCACTCTCCAGTTTCGGGGTTTTGCCCAGCTAGTTAAAATCATTTATATTGTGCCTAAAGAGTGTGCATTCTCAAAATATGTAAGTTATATATATACCTCACCATCAGTACTTTTACAAACGGTGTAGATAACATGTAAAATGTGGCTGTTGTTGACGGGATAGCTACTTTAAACAATGATAACTCTTTAGTGCAAAGGCATATTTTCATTTGATTTTCGGTTTTGCGACCAGGAAAAAAAAACGAATAGAAAGAGATATTTTTAATATATGTTACAAATTTAAATATTTAATTATGTTATGAGGTTGCTTTTTTATTAGGTTGATTTGCCATTGACTTGATAGGTACGGATAGGCACTTTTTTAAACAATCATAACTTTTTAATGCAAACACACATATTGATTTGGCTTTCTGTTTGTGATCAGGATATAAAGTGCAATAGTAAAACACTTCGTTTCCACTTTCTTTTTTAATAAATAAAAAATCATTTGGCATTGCTACCAGTAGATCAGCTCGTGTGCCTGGAGTTCTGCAGATAATGCTGGCACCAAGGTATATGCTTAACTCTGTGCGATTCCGTCTTCAAGTACACCCCACAAAGTGTTCTTTTGAGTATTTGTTGGTGTACTCGACTTTCTCAATATTTCCACGTCATTATCGCCCGCCATTTTACTAAAACGTGTTGACGAACTATCGGCAGCAACGTTTTGCGAAAAGACGCAATTACCTAAATATTCCTGTTTCATCATTTCGTCCATATTAAATTGACTCATTATGAGGTCACTTTCTATATCAAATATATCATCTTGGTCCTGTGTCATAGATATTTTATTCAAAATGAAATCCGTCTCAACATCAAAAACTTCGTCCGACATCTTCACTGTATAGACAACGAGGAGAAGCACGTGGCGAGAAATCACGTCATTCTCGTGCATATCATGTGTGTTGTTATTTGGATTTAAAAAGGCCAATGTAACACATTCTATACATGATGTCAGATATATTTGCATTTTTTAAAACATTAATAACAACTGATTTTCAGTGGATCAATCATATATATCTTATAACAAAAACAACAATTGTTTTCCCGGCTTACAAGTCAGATACACGTACTTGTCTAACTACAAAAGTGTCCTCTAACAGACGTTAGGTGGGCGATTTGCTTGACTGAAAAACAAATAATTAATCGGCTTCGCCTCGTAATTATTTGTTTTTCGGTCAAGCAAACCGTCCACCTAACGTCTGTTAGAGGACATTTTTGTAGTTAGACTCGTACTGTATCTATTACAAATTGTATATTGATCCTACGTGTTAGAGGATATAGCTAGCGGATATTTTATTATTTACACTGTCCCGTTTTATTGGGATGAAATAGAGTTAGGATGAAGTTCGGGGCACGCTAGAACCTAGTTTAACGCCCACCCCCAACACCACCCCACCACCACAACCGTTTTTTTTTTACAGTTGAACGTGCCACTGAGGTAGCAATATTTTGAGTCTGTGATGTTACAACCTTGCTTTTTATGTATCCTTGTATTTTTTGTTTGTTTTGATGCGTGTTTTGATTGCCTGTGGTCCATAAATTCTACCTTTCCTATTTGACTTGTATATCTACGTTAGTTCTTACAGATAATCAAAATATAAGGATTGTGGTAAGTGCGTCCATCCATGTCGCGTAATTATCCGGTCAGTAAATTGGTGTGAAAATGATAGCTACGGAAGCGAATAATTAAGAACAAAAGAAACTCACAACTAAGACAATTCCAGTCAACCATCGGGATATCCTCCAATTTGCCAATTGACAGTGGTTCCATACTGATGCAACATGTTTTTCCTGTAGTGCTAAGCGGCTAGATGGTCACGGATGTCGAAGGAATCTCTGCATCACCACGACAATTTGCGGAATGTAGGGTTGTATAAGTCGAAAAGAAAATATAGTATTCAAGGACCACAGTCACCCAACAACACGCATATAAACAAACAACAGTTACACGAATAAATAAAATGCAAGCTATATGACATCCCAAATATAAAAAAGGGTGACAAAGTGGCTACCGCTTTGGACGAACTATGCCTAGGGTTTAAACCCCAAACCTCAATCCTACCATTTTGTCCACCCACCCTCCATCCCTCCCACCTCCCTCCAACACAAAATAAAACGGCACTTTGTACGTATAGACATCTCCCTCAAGCTTTATCTTCTTACACACTAGACGGCATTAATAATTATAACGCACAGACGATCATAATTTATTGTTTTTTATTGGGTTTTTTTCATACAACATTACATTCAAAAAATACAATTACTGCACAAATCTGAACAGCACATAACTACACAGTTTTGATAATATTAAAGGGGTTGATGCATTATTTTCATAGTTTATCTTAAAGGGCTCTGAAAAACTTGAAAAAAGCTGAAAGAATTATCAAAATGCCATGAAAAATAAAGGAGATATGACCTATTGAAAATTTGGAAAGAACATAAATGGAGGCGGCCATCTTTGAACGATGACGTCATCGCGCCGTTTAACCATATATGGCATATCGATAAAATGTATTTTAAAGCAAAGAAAATCACTGCAAATGAAAAATAAATGTATACATTTTACATCTATATATTTATTTTTAATCAATTTGCAGTGATTTTCTTTGCTTTAAAATACATTTTGCCAATATGCCATATATGGTAAAACGGCGCGATGATTGTACGACTATATTTTAAGAGGTGTAATAGGAAGAAAGGGGGCAAATAATATTATAAGAGACTAATGTAAGATAATATATAAAGAGTTTGCTAGAGAGCATCGTTGGCCAGCCCACGAGTTGTTAATAGTGTTCTCCAAGTTTCTTCAACTTTATTAAGAGTTTCAATTTTAAGGGCAGTGTGTGCATTTCTATGTTAATTCAATTGTTCAATTTTATCAAAAATGCTTCAAATTTCGGTATCTCATCTTTATATATATTTACATTTATATATGCATTGTTTACCCAAAATGGTTATGCAAGTGGATATTTTATCTCTTTCTCCAACGTAAATATTATATGTATTTAATTCGGTAATCATGTCTGTTCTCGCCATTCATCAACGGCATTCATTCCAATCATGTCTGTTCTCGCCTTTCATCAACGGCATTCATTCCAGAAATCCTTCTTTATACAGTCTCAGAATAGATGGTCTATAGTCTCGATTTCCATATTACAGAATGTGCAAATAAATGAAACGGCAAGTTGGAATATATATAACATTTATTTGTGGCAATATTTTTATATATAAAATTGTATTGAAACATGTGTAAATTATTATCTTTACTAAATCTGAATATGTTTCTATAAATGTACCTCCAATTCATAGTAGTACTTTGTGTCATCCTTTAAATTATCTATCTGAACTTTTGTGAGATATCTATTGACTGATTTTGATGGCTTTTTCATAATGCATTCGCATAACATTTTTTGTTTTAATATGTTGACCTATTCAACGTTGATTTCATGCAACCATTGATTTGGTATTGAAGATATAATTTGGTGACATTTTACGAATTCTGTCGCAGGTATGTCAAATTCATTTTGGATTGAATTAAATGTTTTTAGTTTTCTATCAGAAGTATTATCATGGATACATACAATCTGTTTCTGTATTCAATAAAAATATATTAAGGGTGTACTACTGCGTTTAATATTGCTATTGTTCCACAATATTTGTTCCTTTCTATGTTTTGGACATTTTGTATACCACGCCTTTAAAATATCATTTAAAAATGTGTTTTTAAAGATAAAGCTCATAATATCTGCTACATTTATAGTACAATTGAAAGTTTTCGAGTTCTTTCTTGTAGAATATTTTCCTCGCTCCGTTATTATTTGGGTCTATTATTCGTTTTACCCATGATGCTTTAAGGGTGGTTAAGTGTATTAGTAGATCTATCATTTTCAAACCACCATCTTCATATTGCTTTATCATACCTCTCCTTGTGACTTTATCTCTTTTTGAATTCTAAATGAATTGAAAACATTTTTGGGTTATTTATTTTAGTATTTACTCTGTAGGATTTGAAATAGTTTTGTACGTTTAATTTTGGAAAAATAATATATTTTAAAACAGTGATGTTCCCTATTGTTGATATTTTACGCCTTTTCCATTGGTCTATACAATTGTAAAATCGTTTTAATATTTCTGTATAGTTAATTGCAAACATTTTAGCTGTTTTTGCATGAAAAACTATACAAAGAGCCTTTGCCGATTCAGATGTCCATTTTATACTTTTTTCTTTTTCTACTATAAATCGCGTTCTAAGTATACTGAAAGGAAAAAGAAACGCAGGGTGCGTATTTCCGCTATATATTGTATGTATAATATGCTACTGCTAATCGAATGGTACATGGCGACATTAGGCCTGTCCTTTTAGAAAGAAGGTTTAAACAGCACTGAACACACCAATGGTTACCCCTTTAAAGTTTCATTATCGTCAGAATGCGCATTTGGCTCAAGCAGGTGAGCAAACTTAGGCTTTAAATGTTGCAATCACTTAACATTAAATACAGTACAGAACTGGCTCAATTTTTCAAAGAGGAACTTCAGCATTTATGAATTTCTTGTAACTGTGATTAAAACTTCTACAACATCACAGTTGTGTCCTTTCTCTAACTAACTGCACTTTTTTTGTTTACAAAACATCTTGGGATTTCCTTGGAATATATATGGAATTAAGTGTGCAGTATAGGCAATACATAGCGGAAATACGCACCCTGCGTTTCTTTTTCCTTTCAGTATATTCCTGCTTTTAATGTTACACATTTGTTGAGATTTAATTTTAGGCCCGATATATGTTCAAACTTTTCAAAAGCATTTAGCAAAGCGTTGTAACCTTTTTCAGACCCGTTTAGTAAAATGGTCGCGTCATCAGCAAACATTGTGTGTTTTATCTCTAGATCATTCACCTTTATACCTGTGATATCTGTATCGTTACGTATGGATATTGAAAGTATATCAATCGTTAAAATAAATCGATATGGGAAAAGTGGACAGCCTTGTCGTACACCTATTCTCAAATTGAAATATTCTGACATGTAAACATTGTGAGCAACTTCATATCTTATATTGCTGTTTTACATTCTTCTTCCGTTATAATGCCTTTACAGTAATCTTGGTCTTCATTTGATAATATACAAACATTATCTTGAATAAAATTAAAATTCGGTTTTACTTGCTCTCTTTTGTTTTTATAAAATTCTTCAAAATATTGACATTCTGCATTGAATATATCTGTTTGACCAGAAAGTATTTGTCCGTCTATGTTTAGTCTGTTCTTTACTTTTCTTTCTGCTCTGTGTTTTTCAAGACTCATGAGTAGATTTAAAAAAATCTCCACTTTCTAAATACTGTGCCTCTATTCTTGTTTTTATTTCATTTGTCTTCTTTTCATAAAACTTAATTAATTCCTCTCGTCTTGTATTTATTTCTTCTAAAACGTGGGTTTCGTTGAGGTCCGAATATTTTTGTTCTAACTCTTCAATTTCACTTTGAGTTTGTTTACAGTCATCATCCTCCAATTTCTTGTACTTTGTTGCATATTGAATAGTGTTTTTTTATAGTACCGTTAACCAACCAGTTCCCGTATAGTGTTTGGGTTTGCATTTTAATTTATTAAATTCTAAGATTTCATTATTCCGCTTTTCTATTTTGTTTGATATTCATTATCTAGTACTAAACTTGAGTTCAGTTTAAAGTATCCGGGACACATTGGTGTATCTTGCAGTTGTATATTTATGCTAGATATTGAGTGATCAGATTTATAGCTACTTCGATTGTCTGCTGGAAAAATACAATTCATGAGATTGCTTGAAATTAAAAAATAATCTAGTTGGCAGAAAACCGTCGGTTGTGTATTTGAATGTCAAGTAAATGTTTATTTTTAGGGTTAATATTTCTCTATACATCATTCAATTCATACGAGTCAATCATATGTCATAGTTTTGCTAGACCTTTTTTTATGCGTATCAATATGTCTCCATATGTCTCCAGTTTGTATCCATAGTTGGGTCTAATAATTAAGTTTTTATCCTCATAATGTTGAAGGTGTGTTTCTATTTTATTAAATAAGACTGGTTCATCGTTATTCAATCCATAAACATTAAAGTTATGTCTTTTCCGTTTATGTTTATATCTATTGCAGACGGAATACCTATAACTATTTCCTCTAAATTTAAAATATTAACGTGTACATTTGTATCGATTAATACACATATTTCCTCGCTATTTGTGCTTTGTTACGTTTTTTATTGTCGCCTATGCCCTTAACATCACATGATATTATTTTAAATGTCATTGTTGGATGATACCATGATTTGTAAAGACCTCTCTACCAAACTCAAGGACATAAAAGAAGAAAGAGGATAACGGTCATTGACGAAATATGCCTGGGTTAAAACCCGGTTCCAGATTGCACCAAAACTCAATCATACACGTTTGTCCGCCATATAAAACGTCACTATGTAAGTATAGAAATCTCCCTCTTGCTATATCTTCTTACAAAATAGACAGCAATAATAAGTATAAGACATCAATGATCATATTAATATAAACTAACAAAGGCATAGAAAGCCATAAAGCAAGTAAGTAATGACTTGACTGAAGCCAGAGCAACAAGAGAAAAAACACATTAATGGCACGACAAGACAATATTGGAGACAAACATCAAAAGTTACACAGAGGAAATCATGGTGGCGAAATGTAAATGGGTAAGTGTATGGGTAAATGGGTAAACACTAAACATGCAGAGCGTTGCCTGTTGTATAGTTAAAGATTGTATGAAAATGATCATGACCAAGGATCTTTGTAAATCACGTCACCATAGACATCAGGTTGTCCTTGGTGCAGAAGAGTTATCAAATTACTTTAGACCAGGTGTACGATAACAGAACGGTTAAATGTTTGTCAAAGTTTATCGTAATGGTAGCCCAGATGGATTAGCATTTTAGTTCTGCAAATATTACGAATATAGCAGTAATCAATTGTATTACAATCTCTATCAAAAACGAATAAGTTGAGAAAGATAGATCTTATAAAAATTTGCTCCGGTAACATCCTTATCTAAGTGAGCAATAATTAATGATATTGAAATTAAAATCATCTCTATTGTCATCAAGTTTGATTATTAATTCTCCATTTTCAATTGAGAGGTGCAAACCGAGAAAAGAAGCGACATTAATATTTTAAGGGTGTATATCATTTACCACAGTAGAAAAGAATGGATTGTCGATGTTTAATATATCATCCAGATACCGAGATGTGTCATTGAAGGCTTCGATGACATCTGCCTGAGTAGTGGGTGAAAAAATCAATATGACATCTATTTCGTGGCAATATAAAAACAAATCTGCGACAAGAGGTGCACAGTTACCAGCAATTTGTCCATAATCAGTAGTTCAGTACTTCCCACTTCTCGGCAAGTCCACATTTTGTAACTGTCTTAACTGCCGTTAATAAAAAACTATTTATAATTGTAACAGGCACAATGTTATTTTTACGGTAGCAAAAGTCTTCTGAATAAAAGCAATAAGCTTGTCTTTAATAAGCTTGTACGGTAAAGTTGTAAACATTTATTATCGAAACTCAGATCTACTTTTAAAATATAAATTAAAGTAATTGAAGAACTCTTCTTCAACAAGGACTCAAACAACGTGGCTTTTATGGTGACATGATTTACAAAACTTGGTAAACGAGTATGATAATGGACCTTTGGAAACGACCGAACACGACACATACAAAATATTGCAGTCTCGGTTTGATTGAGACTGTTCATGAACGGTAGTGAAATGTGCTAGCTATCGCTCACGCCCTCTAGCCCCGGGTTCATTAAATGAATAGCACATCATTTTAACCATCCCGAAGATGGCATGCATAAGGCGGTGGACATAGAGATTTTCCTCCCCCATGTCCAGCGGCGTATGGTCCCAGTATCTAAGATCATTGGTCAATATCAATTTGAAATGCATACAACATCTTGGCATATTTCCGCGTTGTTTCTGCGGTGCGCCTTCATATATTTTATACGAGCTTAATGTTTCTATTAGTTTACTGTTTCATTCAGGCACAGTGATCGAAGTTAATATAGCAATATGATTAAAAAGTAAATTTTCCGTTGCTTAATGAAAATTTGATTCTTAAAATACGTTTGTTTTTTAAATTGAAAATTAACACTTCTAAAGTTGGTATCAAAATGTTGCTAATAAAAGCAATAAAAACTGGTTTTGTTAAGGGCTAATAGGTAGTATTTGTTTACAAGTTCCCTATAATGAATGATCTGTAAAAAGAGGAATCTGAATATATGCGGTACATATAACATTGCACAAGAAATAGTGATTGTATTACATCACAACTGCGCTTTAAAGATAAAAATAGTTTCCACTGCAATTAATGTTAGAATATTGTCTTGATGTAAGATATTAAACCCTATTTAGATTGCTTTCATTAAATCAAAGTACTGAAGGTACTGAGCGGCGTAGGTTGGTCGAAGAGGATTTACTGTCCATATCCTTTGTAATATTGAAGGGGTGTGAAAGAAGCAGAATGCGTAGCGATTGTTTTGTTGTATTTTTATTGAAACAAAGTTATGCCATTTATGTGAAGAAGCATGCCAACAGTTTTATTATGACAATATTATCAAATGTGGGATGCATTGTAAACTGCAAGCAATCCTTGTTGGTGCAGATGCTCGACTTTCAATGTCTAGTCCTTTATTGGTGAACTAAATTGAAGTAGAACATTCAATTTAACAAATAGTTTGCGAGATACAAGAACATACAGCAGATGAGCATTTTGATCTGTTGGGTATTTACCAAATGGATATTTCATGATTTCAATTGGGTAAAATAAAACGATAACATTGTGTGACATTGTTTTGGGGTGGCATTCCACTAATATTGTATAGCATTACATAAAATGTAACTCATCAAATACATTTGATTTTAATTGGGTATTTATTATTTCTTTTTGATTTTTCGCTTTTTGTCGTCTTTAACAATATCAGTAAATATATTATTGGTTCAATGTAATCAACAGTTAATACTATACAGAAGTTGCTTTATATTATTTCTATAACTAGATGTATCACTGAAGGTAAAAATACCCCCTACCCCACAAAAAAATAAATTCAGTAATTACATGCTAAGTTGCTACACACCCCCACACTCACCCACTAGATATGTTCATTTAATAATACCCCACCCCAACACACACACACGCGCGCACGCACGCACACACACACACACACCTGATGTACTACGGTGTGGTATTCCAGTGTGGCAGCACTATATCTGTCTCAAGCAGACTGTAGACACTCACACAATCAAAAGTCCAGATTATATTGCGCCTATACAGATATCCTGTCATTTAAACATTTTGTGCATGCTAAAAGGCCATTTGAGATATGATAACCACAGATACTACTGCTGCTGCTACTGCTACTGCTAGTATTTCTACTACTATTACAACCTACTACTACTACTGCCGTTGCTGTTGCTACTACTTCTATTTATCATGCAGATATGCATTTTTCTGCCTAATAAAAGGGTGACCTATTAAATTTTGCTTTAATTAGGCACTGACCAATAAAGCAAATCAATGCGGAATCCCTCGGCGTTTATTGTACGTAACGTTATCTGACGTCATGCACGTAACTTTGCCTGAAGTCATAAAACAAACAAAAAACAGAGCCTCGCCATTCTTCGTTTTCTAAGCCTCGCCTAATAACCTTGATAGTAAAAGGCACTGACATACTATTCTCTATTTCTATTGTTTACACTTGTTACACACTCTAACCAAGTCACGCCATATATGTCACATTGTTGTGTATCTCAAGTTAGCCATGTGGCTATCGAACTTATACCAGTGGAATGAATGAATGAATTGCGCAACATTCCAATAATTACGTACCAATTGTTTATAATTACATTCTCAATCTCGTGCATTATATATTTATGGGGGAATAACATATTATTCTCACTGAGAAATATATGTTAAACAAACATGTTAACATTTTAAAGTATTCGCATATGTACATCTTCCAATACATACATTACTGTACTACAAACATTTTTACACATGTCGCTTTTTCCTTTAACACAGCAACATTTCGCAACAAAACAAACAAATTTAGCTCCTTTTTTATTACATTTAGCGACGCTCACGTTTTTAAATTTAAATTAACGTTTTAAAAGCGGTTAGCGATAAAAGCGTTTTTTACATTTAGCGTTGCTACACAGAAATAGAAAGTCCAAACTGTAGTGTGACTACACCATTAGGGTATCCTTAAAACATTAAATTAAAGGAAGTTATTTAATGACGAAAAACAGAGAAATTATGCTTACCACTTAACAAACAACTAAGAAAATGTTATTTGTTTAATTATGTCGTACATCTCTATTAAAGTTACGAGTCCAAAGCGCTATTCACTAAGCCACGCTAGCCCTCGTAAAGAGAAAAAAATTCTAATAATTTGAGAAACCTGGAAACTTATACAAGATTAATGTTCGACATGGTGAGCTCCACACACCTCCTCGACCCAAAACTGTTTATTTCATTTGTTCATGATATATTAAAATTTTGTTAATTTATATGAACGTTCTTTGAATACGAACAAACCCACTAAGGAACATGTGACCGCATTACATGGTTCGAGTATTAACGTCGATATCCCATCCAACCCTTTTTCCAAGAAGCGAATTTCGGCTTAAAAAGTTTGCTTATTGTAAAATTAAAACATCTAATAGGTAATTTCAAACAGTTTACAACATTTATTTCAGTAAAAAATGTTTATAAACGTGTTTTATTGTCGATATATCCGTTATAAAATCCTAGTAATATAAACTCTCCCATCGCTTAATGAATATTAAGGAGGGACCACTTCATTTATTATTGAAAATAACTGATTTAAAACAAATTTCTACCGACCTACTTTAATTTTATTGATTTATTGATTGATTAAATAAAAAAGGAAAGTAACATTTGTTTGCTTGCACCGGGAATCGAACCAATCATGTCGTGCATTGAAATCAAAACCTGCACTTAGGGCAGTTATACTAACCTCTAGACAATGGCGGAATTTTATATCGGTATGTCTAATTAATGTGATTCTATTATATTCAGTCAGTCAATCAGTCAACGCCAGCAGCTGATTGGTTGTCTTGTACAATACGCCGCTTTATGCCGATTATGTATTGCGGAAAACCAGCATAAAAATAATCGCGACATGTACTGCACTAGCCTTGATCATATTCGACACTTGATTTTAAATAGAAACATTTGTCTTGGAAACAAGCAAGCGTCGCAGATGACCTAGATTAGTACTGCACAATACTATCTCAATCTTGTCGCTAGATGGGGTTCAATTATAATGCGGTTTCGATGATAGCAATATGCGCAGGTAAAACCTACGCCTTAAAACTAAAAGGAAGACTCCCAGTAGAAAATAAAGGAATGCTGTTTAGAATAGTGTGAAAACAGTCGATAATGTTTCGCGCGTGCATGCGTCTGTGTGGTGGGGGTCGCGGTAACGGTGACGGAAGACAGAAAGCAAACATTTATAAAGATACGACGAAACGAAACAGTTTCAGGCGATTTTTAAATTTTCGTGACCACATTATAAAGGATCTCTACCCATATATGTTTGTCCATTAAATGATATAAACTTTCCTCATAGTAAAACAGATAGGTAAAAATGTCGACTAAATGATGGAATGTCTACTGCAGTGACAAGTAATGGAAGGACTACTTTTGTGTCACGTGGTTTTATGTCTTCTATACAGACAGGAGAATGTATGTCTACTACAGTGACAGGTGATTGTACGTTTACTAGATCTAGTACTGTTCTTATATTTCCCAGGTATTCTCATTCAAAGAGAAAATGATGCCAAATTGACACCTTAAGGAAAATAAAATACCCAAGATGGGTAACAAAACTGTTATTTCTTCACGTATGCATAACCACAAACATGTTTTGAACAGAGAATTATAGATCACAAAGTTGTTTTGATGATCATTTGCTGCGTTTCGCCCTTGGGGAAGATTTATATATTCAGCATGACTGCCAGATGGCTACAAAATGTTCTAGGGTTTAGTGCGTAAATGTATCATTTTAAAGCAAAACAACAGTTGAATGAACTATTTATGTATACGGCTGCATGTGTTTGCACTTTTTGAACTTCTGTAACAATTTAAAGTCGATCCCTCAAGACAATTCTATTTTCTTTTCTACCAGTGACATGATAGATCAATAATAGAAATGGAATGTTATATTTGCGTGCTTGCAGTCCGATGAAAAAAGTGGTTGTGATCTGTCATGTTGCCTAATTGATGTTCATTCTATTCTATCACAGCAATGCCTTAAAGTCAAAAAATTAATGATCGGTTGTTATATGAAGTAAAACTGTTTCAGCGTACTATAAAAGCTGTTTATTTCAAATATTGCATGATTGATTGAAATTTTTTTATATCGTCATAGGATGGTGAACAGTAATTTTGCATTTGTTTATCGATAAAGTAGGAATGACTCCTTCTGTCCCTATATGGTCGACGCCGTTCAGTATTTCAATTAATGAAATGTATACATATATGTGTTCAGTGTCTCAGCATTATTAAACAAAGCTCGGTTTAATATGCATCGAATATAACCTAAACTATTAACAACTTGCACCTTTACTTCAACGCAAATCACAATTTTGAAGAAAACAATTTAACACTGAATCAACTCAATTATTCATAGGATAAATACAAATTGTTTAACGGATCATCAGCAGATTATTTTAGGTTATTTGTAGCTCCCCAGAAAAAGTGATTGGGGGAGCAAGAAGGAATTCAGAAACTTACTACCGCTATCGACTACATTCCTATGGTTCTTTGACTTGACATACGAGTAATTTATCTGAAAACAACAATATCTTATTATGCAGATATGCACTTTTCTGCCTGATAAAAGGGTGATTAATAATCTTTACTTTAGCAAGCGGTTAAATGAAGCCAAGCATATAATGCTGCACTGCGCAGTCTCGTTTTTCAAACACACAAACGCCAGTCCGAACCAATTTTTATCAGCATACTTGATAACACGTAGAGAGCATTTCATTTGTGATCATGTCCATGCGTCTGTGCTACGTGTTATACAAATATATGGAAAGCTGGGCCTTCCCTCAATATTCATTAAACATTCCACGAACATGAGATATATGAAAAAGTATTACCAGTTATAGAACTGCGCATTTTAATGAATTGTGTGGTGGGGCGAAAGAGAGGGGAGGGTCCTGAAAAATGCAAATCCTTGGGAGTGGGATATGTTGTATATTTTTCATAAATGCGTCAGGAAGAAATGTCCAGGGTGTTGTTTTTGAGAAAACATTCTGGAGGGTTATTTTGTACATTGTTCAACTTTGGGGTGCTGAGCTCCCTGACTTGTGGTTTCAGAGAAGACGTAGATACAAACGTCGAATCGGAAATGTAGCATTCAAGGACCACAGTCAGCCACAAACACGCACATCTGCCTAAGTATCGAATGAAAGACTCAACATGAAATCTCTTTCTGTAAATAATAAATCATAGCAATACAAAAACAAATTGGCAACAAGAGGCGAACAATTCGTACCCATAGGAATACCAACAATGTGTCTATAAAAAGAAGTTCCATTCCTAACGAAAGTATCATCTAATAGGAAAATGAGTGCTTCGCAAACTTCTTGGCAAGTTCACATAGTGTAATTGTCTAAACTGTCGTTAATGAAGAACGCTTTAATATTGTTACAAGCCAAACATGTAGTTTTTCCTCTAGCGAAAGTTTTTTGAATAAGAGCAATAAGTTTGTCTTTCATAAGGTGATGTGGTAAGGTTGTATATAATGTTGAGAAGACGTAATTTCTTATAGATGAAACTTGACGTTTATTGAAAATGTTACCAAGAACGTCTCCTGAAATTTTAATTGACCAAAATATATTAATCCCAAAGTTCTCATAGTATTTAGCACACTATTGTTTAACGTGATATTTAACAGCAGTAAGACAAGAAGTTAAAAGTTTGGAGGTATGTGTAGATTGTTCAATTGTTTCCTATATATTTTGTGCACTAAAAACTATGACCCTTGAGGTGTGGGTGGGGCGAGGGAGTTAACCATTTTAAAAAAACGTGTTAGAGGTCCATACGCGTATGGTACATTCAATATATGAGAGCTCCATGCCTTGTGGTTTCCTAGAAAATATTTTTCACATTTTTCTTCATATAAGTCCATGTAATTAATGCAACATCTTTATACAAACGGGGTGCGGCCGTTTTTATACCCCTTGGACTTTATTTGAACAAACTTTTGACAATAAATGGATGGGCGTTCATTAATAAGGAAACCACTAGTCAAGTCCGTTAAACAGTTCTGGAGTAGATGGTTTCAACTTTTTAAGGTAATGGCGTCTAACATGGAAGTAGTTTAAAGCAACAGATTACGCCGAACGACGACGACGAACGAACGACGGACGACGGACGACAAGTGATCCCAATTGTAATCTCACCGGAAAAAAATACAAATAAATATTTAGGCACTCAGTGGGTTTGAACTCCTTGCATGTGAAGCGGACGCTCTATCGATATCTCCATAAAAGCTATGCGCCGAGACAGTAGTAACGCGCTTATAAACCTATCTATTTACATACCCCCAACTGTTCCTATTACATACCTTCGACCTTTTTATAATGATCTAGGCATCTGGGCATAACCTCATACAATGCCTACCCGGATTTTCCACCAATTTAAAAGGACCGACTTTCTACCGACTTGAGAGTAATAATCTGGGGGCTAAACTCGCTTGCAGTGCTTATTCAATCGATAAGGGGAACAAATATCAACACTAACCGACTGTTTTCCTTCATTATATAATTCAAATATAAATATACGAACGAATCCACACGAGGACGAGCCTTCCTACATCCTTATAAGTTAAATGCAAATCGAACCTGCTGATTATATACCCTAATTGCCTTTGATGAATGCATTGCATTAAATCGTTTCATTCAGAATAAACAAGGGGGTGGCGCTTTACCATACTCTAACTTCCGATAAATGGAATTAAGAGTCCGGACGGTCTCACTAATACCACACATATATGTATTACATATTCCATCAATTATTTGACGTGTTATAGTCATGATACATGGTAATGATGGGACTACCCGAGTCACGTTCCCCGACGGGCGCGACCATGGGAAGTGTTTTAAATAAAAACATTCAAAAGAAATCAGTGAAGGTTATACTTCAAGCTTGGTCTCTGGATTTAGAGTATATCTTATTATATTATTATATATCATGAAATATAAGCGTTTTTCATTGGTCTAGAAGCAGTCACGTGTGATTAAATAGTTTTGACCATTCATTGATTTGAAATATGCAAACCGTGCAATAGTTCATGACGTGACAGTGCACTAGTAAATTTAGCGTGCAATAGTACATCTGTGTCATTGACGAGCTTTATTTTTGAACACACCAAAGCGCCACATGACCTTGATCAATATATTGTCTGCACAACTGACACTGACAGCTGAACACATTGTTTTGTGTATGGCCTTACACTAATTTCAGTTCAATTTTATATATAAAAAACCCATGTGAAATCATTATATTAAAATAAATATATTTCATTCCTTATTCCGTATGATATATAAAATAAAACAACTATTGAATTCCTTAGAAGTCAATGGATTAGAACAATTTATACTCGGTAGCGACTAATGGCCCTTGAAGGGTACTATTGCATTCGGCGGCATATCGCCTCGTGCAATAGTACCCTTCTCGGGTCAGTAGTCACTCCCTCTGATAAATTGTGAGTTGGTATCACAATGTACATGATGTAGAATGTGTATACTGAAAGGAAAAAGAAACGCAAACTTTGGTATTTCCGCTATATACTGTATGTTTAATATGCAACTGCTAATTAAACATAGATTTTGTTTAAATCAATTGGAAAACATGGAAATGAGAATGGACCTTTTACAGTTCGCCACTATGCTTTCCTCTTTAATTGTACGATGACCGGAGAGGCTGTGGACCCTATGATGACGCCTACCTAAAGCCCATTGGGACGGTGGTGTTTGATGTTTGTCTATGATTTTTCTTGTCGTGCCCTTAATGGTTTATTCTCTTGTTGCTCTAGCTTCTGCCAAGTCACTGAGTACCTTCATTGTGGCTTTCTATGCTATTGATTTTTTGTATTATATTTACACGAGCATATTTGTGTTTTACTTATATTGCCTATTGATGCTGCCTTGTTGGTTAGATATTATATTATGGCGGGAATTTCTTTATTTACACTGACCTGTTTTAATGGGATGACAGTTGGGTAAGTGTGAGGTTTGGTGCACCCTAGAACCGGTTCAAACCCACAGTGTCAACCCTTTTGTGTTTGTGATGTCTTTTGCATTTAATATTAGTTTTGCCTTCTTGTTTGTCTGTTTGCGTGTTTGTTTCTGTGTTTTGTGATTGACTACTGTCCTCCTTGAATGCTACTTTCCCTGTCCGATCTTTTTATATTTCTTTTAAAGATAAACATATCGGCGATTGAAATGACTAAATGTGACCGTTCATTAAAACGATCGTGTATGCTAGAGGCATACAACTTCGCACTTTTAAGGCTTTCATCCGTTGTTATCAATTACTGGCAACTTTGACCTGAACCAATTAATTTAAATGTGGCTTGTTATTAAACGTCAACTGTAATGTAACGATCTAAACTTACTTACGTAAATGTGGATTTTCTGACCAGTATACACAAACGTGGCTTGTAAATAAACGTCAGATGTATAGAATGACAATTTGGCTGAAATATAATATTTTCCTGCGTGTTATTCTTTGCCTGTGGTCCGTGAATGCTATATTTCCCGTTCCACTTTTATATCAACTTTTATTTAAACTTTAACAAATCCTCCCAGCAATCAGGCAAGGGATTCATGTAACCCCGCATATACGTATATAATATATATATAAATGTAGCTGATATTTTAAAATCAGTCTTTACACGGATAAATAGTAGATCTGTATCTCTTCCACGCATATGAGTATACATACATATTACAGTCAAAATATAATTGTGTAATAATTATTACTGTTTGCCTTTGATGAACTCGCAATCATCGAGGTCAGTAAATATATCGAACATTTCATATACTATCTCTTTCTAATTTTAAAAGAAATTAGTACAATTATTCCCCAAAAAAATGCCGAATTTCTCAAATTTAATATTTTGCAACGAATTTATCCATATAACCGATAGTATGTCGAAGTATTGATAACGGCAACTAGATGGCGTTATCATCATAAACACACTGTCGAACAATAGCAGATGTAATACAACACCATTTTTCTTCGTGAATTCTGAACAAATATGTAGCAAAACATGCTTATCAAATTGAAACATTTAAATTCAATGATTTGTTTTAACATTCATGCAATGACTTCAAAACATCTTTAAGAGTAAAGAACAATATTCCTTTCCGTAGTAATATTCAACTTGAAAGAAATAACTAAAGTAACGATAATTAATGGTTACCGAGACGATAACTCTTACAAGTGACCGTTCTAACTTATGCAATGCATGTTGTGTTATTACCAGTTTAACTAGTTTGGAATGTGTTTTTCCATCGGGTGTTTGTTTGGAATTTGAGAGTACTTCTCTCAAAATTGAATACATGCTTGTCTCACAGAAACCACAGACATATTAAAAAACAGATAGGAAACTTCCTGTCTTAACCAATGAAGTAACCAAATATCACGTGGCACCTTAACTTTTCCTTCTATCTTCTCTTTCAATTATTCACCGATTTTGATGAGAATACATCCAAAAGATTCATAGTGAATAGCAAAATGGGATTATAATAATTTATGTTTATTTTCAAAATAAGAAATTATTTAAAAAAAATGTTTAAAGTTTAAAATGTCATCAATTTTCGCTTTTCTCTTTAAAATCCATGTTTTGACATAGTCAAAGTTTCCATCAAACTTCTTTTTTGCTCTGTATGTAAGAGAAAACAAAATACTATTGGAAAGAAAATTAAATTTGTGATGGCATTTGGCTTGAATGAAACTTGTATCTATAAAACTCTTCATGATATGTTTGTTTAAAGTTGGGAAATATTTTGTGAAATTTTCGCACTGTGCCACGTGAAATTTAGATACTTTTCGTAGTGTTCAATCTATTTGTTATTAGGTATGTGCAGAAACGTACCGCACGTTAATGTTCTTTACTATTACATGATCAAATAATTACGACTATATAACGAAAGCTAATGAAGGTTTGAACATCCTGTTTGTCCTTTAAAACGGATATGTATCACCCATGTTTACATGATCGTTAAAGCTCTTATATTCCTTAATCTATTCGAAAGAGTAGGTAGAAATGTCTGTTAAAAGTAATTAGTGACTTCTGACTTTGCTCGGTATTGTTAGACAGTTTCATATAGCGAGCTATCCTTCCTACTTGACACACCGACAGTTACCTACAGAGTGCTGCCACGATGTCTGCTTGGCACACCTTAAAAGTACAAACTAGTTCATTCAAGGTCATTCTTGATGATTGAATTCTTAGCTCGGCACGTATTCATTGTTCTCCTCTGTGCATTTATATAAAAACAGCAAAAAAGGCTTCTTCGAAATGACGACCACAAAAAAAGAAAAGAAAGTAGCAGACACGGTTTTTATTTAGTCTGTTCATGAGATGCGATAAAAGACGCTACACCTCTCACACACTGTACTAAACAAACGCTAGTGTGAATGTCAATAAATACAGTAAATGAGATCACTTGAAAGCAACTAACACATTCAAGAGTATAAAGTAGTATCCTTCGGGTTACTGTTCATGAGGGATGATAAAAGATCAAACACCTTTCACTACTTTGAAGCCTATCCTCAAATGATCAGTTAGTAATAACACTACTGATTCGTAGCCATGATCACTTACTGAGTCCACCAGTTAAATGTTACCATGATATGTTCACCGATGCAGCATACATACAATAAGCATGCATGTAATATAGAAGGTATATCTTTATTTTGCTTCGTCATATGACCCAGAACTTTCGTGGCTAACATCCATGCATGGTAATTCTTAATTTCCTTCATATATATTTGTTTATGCTCAAATATTCCTTTACTTAAAACGCTCCATTTTTTCAGACAGTCCTACAAAAATCACAGAGAGAACATTACATAGTAGAATGTATATAACATCGGTAATGAACTATTTAAAACTGAAAATGACACCTTGTTTCTATATTTACATTTTATATCAAATACCAAACTAGGCAAAGGTTATTTTCTTCAGATTTTCTTGAGATTTCTGTTCATATGGTCTTGCAGCATAAGGCTCGACATAAGTCCTCAATCAAACAGAAACTTAGGTTGAAAGTATTTCCTTAACAACATTGAGTATCGGTCCTGTCAACATTCACTTTCGTAGAATACTGAACGATTAGCTAAATATAAAGTATATAGGACAATATGAAAGTATACAATAGTGGGGTTTCCATTTTAATCATGTACGCCGCGGTTAACATACACTTACGGTTATGTATGACACTTTCCCTTTTTATCTACGATCTTAAACAGTTACGATCGCCTTTGTATAGCCTTTTAGATTTATTTAGCATCTTTCGCAGGCACATACTATGTTGTGACCAAGGCATACTGTAAATAGCCTTTCAAATTGATTTAGCACCGTTCTCAGGAACATGCTTTATGTTGTTGACAAGGCATACTGTAAATAGCCTTTTAAATTGATTTAGCACCGTTCTCAGGAACATGCTTTATGTTGTTGCCAAGGCATACTGTAAATAGCCTTTCAAATGATTTAGCACCGTTCTCAGGAACATACTTTATGTTGTTGCCAAGGCATACTTTAAATAGAATTTTAAATGTATTTAGCACCTTTCGCAGACACATATGTTGTAACAAAGGAATACTGCAAACCAGATGCTTTTATACTGAACGGCATCTTAAAAAGAAGTAACATGGAATGAAACGGGAAATTATAACTATTTTTATCATAAGTAGAGACCGAATACGTCTTATCGAAACTATGCGATGTTAAAGCGTTTACAGCATCAATGTGCAAACATATGAGTTCAGCAGGTTACCGTTTTTTTCCGGCCATGTTTCGTTTCATGAACATGTTTATTTAAATCGAGATCAATACACAACAATAGATATTTACAATTCACACATTGCAATATCTGTGAAAACGAGAATAAGATTTTATTTGATGACGTAGAAAAGTTAGAACAGATAAATTAATCCACAGGTAAATGTATT